>BMAV01013483.1:493629-559229 GCA_019973955.1 Trichonephila inaurata madagascariensis | reverse complement strand
ACTTGTATGCCTCAATGCCCGATCATATCGCATCGTGCATTCGCACTTGAGGGAGTTCAACAGGGTATTAAATCCTCCGTTGTTTTGCCTTTTTCTTTGATTTTCTAATCATTTACTTATATTAAAGCAGTCATTACGTATGTAAAATTTCGTTTCATTTTGATGACTCCTTCTTGGTGCGCTAATTGTTTTGTCCATGAGTATACTTTGAACGTAGTAAATTTCTCCATATAATATAACCTCTTACACCTCTTTCAAAGTCAACCCACCTAGTATGGTGGTTATGACTCTCAGCTTGTTCCCGAGTGGACTCGGGTTTGAATCTCAAATAAAAGTCAACCCTTCTGTTCTATGCTGGAGCCCTCATTTATAATAAAAGTCTATGTTATTCTTTGTTTGTGTATTGTATGTTTCTGTTCATGTGTCTTTCGTATGTATCCCAGGATGAAACGCACAGCAACAACAACCCCTTTCAAAGAAAATGGCTCATATTCTAAAAATTATTACATGTGCTTATTGTACATTTTTCAATGGCAATATAGTTTTGAGGAATCTTGACAGTTTTACAACAAACAAAATCAAATATAAAGGACCTGCAGCATCCCTAATTCCACAAATCGAATGTGACTGTCGTAGCCTAGAAGTCATAGTCACGAACGTGGCTGACTTTGTCGAATTAGAAATTCGAGTATTGATGTCACTGGAGACATGCCGTGTAAAGGGACTGATGAACGTTAAATCTGTACTGGCTGAACGTCCACCCGTTGGCGTCGTGTGAAAGGTAGGAGAATAGGGTGCCAGCTCGGATGTCACCCTCGTCACTCCAGAACAAGAAAGAAATTCCTTTCTAGCCCCAGTAGTCTAAGATGCAAACCTTTGGAGCTATAGATAAGCAGTTTAATAAACAATATGAATCCAATCTGCCTTCCTTTAAAGTCACCAATAGCAGTTACCATTTTAATTTTCCATCGATATACATAAGCATTTATACTCACGGTATTGTTTATTCCTTCCATTTTTTTTTTCTTTCATACTATAGAAAATGTTCTAAACTCATTGGAATTGTTCATAAAAATTATTATCAATTTAATTAACTTTAGTTCACAAAGAAAAGTTGAAACCGATTACATGTTTTTTCACCCTAAGAAATTTATTTCGTATTTATTTTATTTTTAAAATATAACTGTGTTTAAAACCAGATACTTTTATCGTTAAAAAGAAATTATTTCTTTTTTTTTTAATATCTTTTTCAGTTTCGTTCTGTACCCTCTCCCTTTCACTTTTATGCAGCGCATGCCTATTCCTCACGGTCTTGTGAATCATTCCTAATTGCACAAAAAGTTAGCCTTAGCACATTCCCTCAAATGTCAGGGCCTCCTCTTAAATTCCTGCACGTCTGAGCCTCCCTGATAATTCATTAAGAATTCTACCCAACGAAACGTTCAATTCGCTTAATGCTGCTGTGATGCTACGTCGCAATTGGCCACTAGTTGCGTCTTTTCCTCTTGACGTCACTCTCGAGTCACGTGGTAGGACGGCTTTTTCCCATTCCTAGAGCCGCGGGCAAATCGAAGAGCATCTCATACCACAATTTAGAATTTTTAGAATTATTCGAAAATGAAACGATTTCATGCTCTCCTTTGGGAGCCAAAAATCATAAGTTGTCAAAAAAAGAGTCACAAATTACAAATTTAACAACGATTATAAAATTTAGAATGAATTTAAAATCCTATTTCTACCCTTTGCGAAAAACCGGATGGAAGTTTCTGCTTTTAGTTCCGGCGCTCTCCGGTAGAGTGAAAACAGACGCAAATGCCAAACGAAAGCTACTAGCCAAACGCGAAAAAACTTTTTTCCCGTGAAGTTAATCGAGTGGGAAAATGGCATCACATTTTTTATCGTCTGCTCCCAACGGTAAAGAAAGAAGACATTCTTCGTTTCCCGCCTTTATCGGCGTTTACCGTTAATCGGAACTGTTCTTTTCTTTTCGCTCAAAACACGTGACAAGTTTGCGACCTCTGGCGGCGAAACGGTGCAGTCCGAGTAGCGAGATATTAAGGAAACCCCGATTCACACAACCGTAAGGGAATGATACGAGAAGGAGGATTTCCACGCCTGTGTCACCATTAAATGGATTTTTACTTCCTTTGGCATTTGAAGTTGGCAATGATTTATTTATCGTTTTCAACAAAATCAGAGAATCTTTCTCAATTTTCAAATTAATAGGAATATCCACTTTTTTGACGCCTTCTATCAACAGGTTTTAATGGAATCGCAGATACCGCTTCAAATATGTTTAAAATTAATGAAAAGTGTCAAAAATCAAAAGGTGATGATTATATTACTTATTTTTGTTGAATAAAACAGATATTATTCCGAAGTGAAAAGTGTTGAAAAAGTTTTCCATTGAGCATAAAATAAAAGCGAAAAAGGAAAAGAATATGGAATACTGTAGAGTGAAATGTTCATGAAATTTATACTTAATAGAGTCTACTGGAGTTATTGCTTTAATGGAAATAACTGTACAAAAAAAAGTTCTAAAAATGGATTTATTTCAAAAACTTTTTAGTGTGCCGTTAATCCAAAGGATACCGAAAGTGGTTCCAGAGTTTTTGGTGCATTTATGATGAGCTTAGCAAGCATATTCCAAAAAATTATTGAAAAGAGTAATTCCAGATTTATGATTTCCATGGATAAAAATATCGTGGGAATATTTTCTTCAGTAATAAGGTGGATTAAAAATTACTTATAAAGTATTAATTAACAATCTTCTCTCCATTTAAAAAAAACATTTTTGGGAATAATTGAGATTTTAATTGCAATGCACTAAAAAGGAAAAATTAAGTTACTTCTCTTTTTTCGATATAAACATTGAATTTGCCATAAATGCTTCTATACAAAAATTAAAAATCGTTTGAAAAAAAACTTGGAATTTGTTGGATTAACTCAAAAATTCTTTTATAAAGCAAAACATAGAAATCATAAAAAAAAACTGTTTTCTTAATATCAATTTAAATCTGATGTGTGAGCTACAAAATTTATATTTAAAATATTTTAAAATATACTTTTGAAAAGCAATTTAAAATGAAGATAGAGCAAGAAAAATTCAAAAATCTAGGAAGTTAATACAAATTTCAAAACGAAGAATCAAAATACTTCCTAATTTTCGTGCATTAAATTTTTCTTAAAAGTTCTTTACTGTAAAAATTATATTAATAACTTTATTTGAATTTGTGTGTGTTTTTTAGAAATATATGCGCAAATTCTAAATTATCCCTTGTGTTAAAATTAATAAAAATAAATAACGAAACTTATTAAAATTAATTTTTTTCGCTAAGCCTAATATTAATAACTTCTTAAAACTAAAGCCCATATGAAAATTTATAAATTAATTGCCACGGGCAAATTTGCGTTTAAAGTATAAAAGGCTCCTAATGATTTATTAAACAAACCACTATGCTTCGACAGCTAAACGTTCCTCACTGTAAATTCCAACACTATCTTATTCTAAGACTTCGACGAAACCCCATCCATCTGCAAACCAACTCCTCTGTTAAATCGCGGGCTTTAAAAGGAACTCTTCGTTTATACTAAGCTCCCAGAAGAGGAATCTGAAGACTCAATTACACAAATCCCTTTGAGATCGAATTGTCAAGATCGGGTAAGGCTTACGATTAATCAATGAAGGACCACTCACGGCGGAGGAGCTAAACTGCCCGGAACGCGTCTCTAGAGAATTCGGCGTATCTTTCAAAACAAGTGAGCTTTTGAAAGAGTGCGATGGCGACTGTAGGGTTTTGGTCTCAGATGGGGACTTCCACAAACGAAACACAGCTGCCACCGGAGTTCTTACAAGATTACAACTATCAGTAAGTGTTAGTTTCATTCTTTTTCGATTTTTTTAGAACTTTTTATTTTTTGTTTGTAAAAAAGGTTTAGATTTCTTGAGGTTTTGGAGTGGGTTTGAAGGTATTTCTTGATGTGTGATAAAAATTCAATTCAATTGTTTTATGCTATATTTGTCTGATTTTTATTATCTTATTGGTGATATGAAAACTAGTCCTTTTGTATTAATGATATGAACCTGTCTATTGTGTATATTAACTCTGAGACGATTTAAAATTAATTAAAAAAAATTTTTTTAAACATTTGTGTTTTATGCATATATTGAGTATTTTTAAAAAAAATTGTTAAGAAATATGAATTAAATTTAAGTTATTACTATATCATTAAATATTAGTTTCGCTTTTCATTATTATTGTACATTTACTAACAAAGATTTCGAAAGGCTCTTAAGAAATAAGTATATAATCGAATGTATTGATAGACTTGATAGTAAGTTTGACATTGTAAAGACTTTTATGTGCATATGTTTTAAATATATTATATGCTAAATGTATACGTAAAATTATATCGTTGTAAAAATAACTTAAACATTTAGAATTCTTTTATTTTTCATTACATACTTTTTAATAAAATTCACAGTTAAAAGTACTTTATAGTTTGGAGATAAATAAATAGAGAAAAATTACAATTCGATTATTTGTGTATAATAGAACTACAATAGAACAACAATAGAACTCTCTCAATATTATTATTCTGAATTATAAAATATTCAATAATTTAGACATATCTAAAAATTAATCAAAAATACATATGGTATATTAATAAATTTGTGATGGAAAAATAACGGTTTTCTGGGATAACACTTAAAAAATCTGGACATTGTATTTTAATATAAATTTTTAATCGTGTAACATTATATGTAAAATTTCATTTTTCTACCTAATAGAAAACAGAAAACTGTATTTATAATATATTACGTGAATCAAATATTTCCCATTTTTTTAAAAATGTTTTCTTTCATAAGAAAATAAAAATCCTTCCTCAACAGTTTTATCTGATTTTGGCACACTGACAAACATTTTTACGAATAAGAATTTCAAGTGCTTTATCCGTAAAACCACTAAAGCAATGTGTTTGGAGTTCGAGTAAAGTATTGTTTGTAAACACATATTTTATTCTTAAATATAACTCTTTGAAAAAAGTTTTATGCGATCTATGTGCTTAGATAAAAAAGGGAAAAAAAAAAATAATAATTTTGAGTAAAGAAATTTAAATTTTATTCTCTAGACTTTTGAAAGATTAGAGAACTTTAAGATTTGAATAAGTTTGTTTCATTTTTACTTTATCAACTTACTAAACTTATACTGGAGCTCAGGTATCAATTATGTAGTAATAACATTTTTATGCACACACACATACATGAGTGTATAAAAACGCATGTGTGTTATTACTATATTTCAATCGAATAACATTCTTGTACTTAGAAACAAGTTGATTGAATAACAAAATAAATTTGGAAAATGTTTTTTGGTTTATTTTTACTGCGAATGATTTAGAAATAGATTATCCATAAGAAATCCATTTTTCTGAGATTTATAGCTTCCTTAACAAAAGAGAACAATTCTTTTTCAAAAAGGTTTTCATTTTAAATTTATTATTTTAAATCAATATTTAAAATATATGGAATTTTTTAAATAGTTATATGCGCCTTTGCACATCCTTTTTAAAATGACTTCGTAATTTTTATTTCTTAAGAAAGGTTTCTAAATGAATTACTCTATTTATAATAAGAATGCTTAAAAATAAGTATCACAACTCTAAAAATAAACACATAAGAGTTGAAATACGTTTGATATATATAAAAATATTAAAAACAGTAATTTAAAATTATTCACAATGTTTTCTCTCATTATTATTGATATTATTTAATTAATCTAATGAAAAATATCAAATTTTAGAGTATATGTTTATTTTTACTATTACGTCTAATATATAATATTTCAAATAAATGATATTTTATACATTATAAAATAACTCATCAAAAGTTGTATTACAAATATAGTTATACTTTATTTATTCTCACTTTATAATGTTGTAAAATATAAAGTGTTATTCAATTATTTCAAATTACGTCGTTTTCACATTATTAACCATACATTTAAATTGCTTGTCTAAATAATCTTTTAAATATAAATAGTGTTTGTGTTATAGTCTGGTAACTTTAATTCTATATAAAGGTATGAAAAACTAAAATTTAGAAATATTTATTTAATTTTTCAATTAAAAATGTAGTAAGAATAAACAAAGCAAAAAAAAAAATGCGTAGATATTTATTTATTAATTTGTAAATTTATCTTTATTTTAAACAAGCATTCCATCCGCAAACATTCCCTTTTTTAATTTTTGATTATTTGTAGAATGCCTTGAAACAATTTTTTTTTCTTCTATTTTTGTGTGTGTAATATTATCCGAAGCATAAGATAGAAATATTGATTTAGGCTAAAGGAGACGTGAAAGAATATTGCAGCAAATTTTCGTTGGCTCAAATATAATCAATAGATCTTTTTCTTCTTTTTAAGAAATATTCTGCTAGTAACATAGACTTCCAATTGAATGTGCTTTCTATAATGGGATCATTTTTTTAGGAAGCGATTTCAAAAGACTGCTTCTATTTGACGTCATTCAAATCGTGTAAAGAGCAGAATAGGCAAATATATAATTTACCTCATTTAATATCTCTGAAGTATAAGCGAAAACTAATCAATCATAAATTCGGGAAAAAAATAAAAGTATAAAACTAAAAATGAATAACAACAATGATTACTTATCAAATAAGTAATAATCAGGTTCCATTTATTGTGAAATAAACTTTTACAGATGCGCTTATATAAGTACAATTATAATCATTTTAATTCTGCAGTGTGAACTCAAAAAAATTTAATTAATATAGATAATTCCTTTGACACTGCTATTGTAAGCTTGATTTCTTATCTTAATAAATTCTTAACCTTCTTTATTCTATTACGAATTTTTTCGATGAAAGTAATCAAATTCAACTAATTCAATAAATGCCTAACGAGGATACTTGCAATTTTAAAATCATCGCATATTATTTTATATAGTGATGCTCGGAAATTATATTTCAATTAGTTTTTATATGAAATTTTTAAAAGCTCAGAAAGTACTTTTTTTGTCCCAATTTATTCGAAGAAGCATTTTTTATAAGCAATTCCAAAAATAATAAAGAATTTGAATTCCAAACTTTCGGTATTTATTTAAAGAACTAAACAAATTAGATAGTTTCTACTACAAAAAGCTGTGTTTATATACATTTTCATATTTAAATATTTTAAGAATTATTTCCAGAATTAAACTATTAAATTACTTCAGTTATACATAAGAATACATGACTTGACATGCAGTATTTATTTATTTATTTTTTGCATTATGAGAAAGTTTGAAAATACCACGTAATTTTTTTAAAAAAGAATAACCGAAATTCCTTAAACTTGTACCAAATGTATTGATGGGATCTTTTTTTGCTTACTTATTTCAATTAGAGAAGATAGATTGAGACTTATAAATAGAAATAAAGAGTAGATATACATACTGATAAGTGAGGCTTAAATATATTTCATACACATGCAAATTGAAAGTTCGATTCGCTATGTTTGTTAATTTCTCTATTTAAAGAGATAAGTAATTCGTGAACTTTACAGACACATAAAGGCTTAATTTCTAAGCATAATATTATTATACAAAAGTGAATTACATTCAGAATGTTAGGAGGCTTTGTTGGATACTGTCTATTTACAAATTATATAATTTAAATTAAATCCAAATTTTCTATGAACTTGAATTAAAATACTGTTTAAATACATATAAACTTCTCAAATGCATATTGTTTTAAAGATTCTGGATAATTTTAAGGAATTCGTAGTATTGGATATTTTTTAGATATTTAATAATAGAGTTTACTTGAATTTTTAATGTTTGGTCACAAAATCTCGTGATTTTTCTGCTTTGAAAGCTTAAATATCTTTCTTACACCTCTATTAAAATTCATAGAATAAAATTTCAAAATTACAAATACAAATATAATGAACGGTAAATGTCAAGCTTTAAAAATTACTTTTAAGGTTAATTTATTTTTACATTTAATATTATTTTAAAAAATTTTATATGAAATACATATCTTATTAAGTGATATAATTCGATTATAATGACTATAGTAGTGACTATGATGATTATTATAGGGATTATTACTGATTATTGATGATTATTAGAGATTTTTAATGATAATAATTTATTAAAGTGATTCCATTATATGTTGTTATTTATACCACTTTTTAAGATATAAAAAGGCTTTTCATCTGCGTGTATCAAAAGAAAAAGGGCCAGCGTTGCAAATATTTTTATAAACTGAATAAAAATCATTCCTTTTTTTTTCTAAAAAAAAAAGGTGATTTTAGTTAATATTCTTCACATTTACTGAAATTTTTATTGGTACTAACACTTGATTCATTATTATGAATTTTTTTAAGAAAAAAAATGCACTCAATGGGATTTTAAAAATATTACAAGGTTTTTAAAGCAGTTAAAGTTCGAATTTCAAATAATATTTTGGCACAAAGTAAAAATATCATTTGCAATTACGTTTTAAAATGTTTTCTCTAAAGAAATTCTATTAAAATATTGAACTAAAATAAGATGTTCTCCAATTAAATGCAGAAAACTTACGGCACATTATTTAAAAAGTACACTAATTTAGAACGATATTTTGATCTGATACTTTTATAGGTATCAAAATAAAATTATTTTCTATTTATAATTTTTTTTATTCTTTCGACAAATATCACAATATTTTCATTGCGAGATTCAAATATTAAACATTGAAAATAGATGAGATGATATCTGCATTGTACTTTAGAATAGTGGTTCTCAAACTGTAGGGCTCGCCTCCTTAGGGGTGCGTGAAAACCCTACTAGGGGGAGCGAGTATATCAAAAAGTAGACAATATAAAAGATTAATTAAAAAATATTAATTTACTGAAAGGAAACAAAATATACATTCTCACATAATAAAAATAAAACTCATAGCTATAGTGATATAATATACTTTTGAATGTATTTGTAATGCAAATGCACTTGATAATTATTCATACTAAATTAAGAACAAGTTTAATAACTACAAGTGGCTCCCACGGGATTTTAAGAGGAAAATTTAATATTAAGAAATTGACACTCTAATTTCTTTTTCTATATTTAACTGAGATCTATATTTTGTTTTCAAGTGAGTGAGTGAATATTAACGTCATCTTATTCAGCTACTTAAGAGCTTTATTTCGTCTCCAAAGCAGCCAGCCACTTTAGAAAAACTGGATCTATTTGTAATGGACGGAAAATATGGATGATTGAGGAAATAAATATTTAATTTAATTACAAATTACTTAGCAATCTGTTCCAATTTAAAAATTACAATTTAACAAAATACTTATCCCTACTTAAAAATAACTTATTTAAAAGTAACATATACAAAATTCTATACTTCGCTTGATAATTTGTATAGTTTATAATTAAGGTTATATTGTGGCATTACTGCCAAAGAGTACATTATTATTGCATTCAATACATTATTATTGTATGGGGGGGGGTGATGAAAATTATGATTGAAAATTGGGTCGCAAACATTGAAAGTTTAAGAAGCACTGCCTTAGAAAGATATATTCTAAAATTTCAGTATAAATTCCCATTTTAAAAATGTAAAATTATGCATTGCGTGTTAACATTTAAGTGACGGAAAATATTTTGTCGCACTAAAATTTTCAGCAACTGAAAATTTTTTAGTTTATTTAAATAATAGTCCTACAAAATAAACATCACATTCTCATAGAAATCATGCCAAAGAAGCAGTAAATAATGCAATATAATTTTTCATTAACAAAAATAAAAGGAAAACCTCAAGCAATCAACTTTAAGCTGTTGGCACTTACAACTGCCTTAAGTTCCAAGCTGTAAAATAAATAGATTAGCCCTCTACTGCCTTATTAACACTGAGGCTTGAAAATTACGATGAATCCCAATTGCCGCCTTTAGCTAACGTTTTCCACTTTCACGTGAGAAATCTGCCACTTGAAGTGGAAAAATCTTGAGGCAATTTCTGGAAAAAACACCTTATTTGTTTTATTTGTTTTTTATGACGCAAGGAGAGAGCTTGAAATGGACGCCATTTTTTTCTGGCAATCAAATTAAGATTTTATTGCTGCGTTTCTTTTGCTACTTTTACGTGCGGTGCGTAACAGTTTCGAAAACTGTGAGCTTTCTTTTCTCTTTCTCACTTTCTCTTCCCCTTACCGCCTGTAGAAAGTTTATAGTTTTCCAGATTCTAGAATTCTGCAAATTTTTCTGTATTTTTTTTTTTAGAATGGTGAGGAGAATGTGTATTATGTATCATAATAAAGCAAATTATACAGCGCCAAAATACTTTGTATGTGACACGTTTTTAAAACATTTAAAATTGTTGTAAAGTTTATAATGAATAAAAGATGAACTTTATCCATGCATTTATGAGGTAGAAGTTAAAAATAAACCATCAAAGTTTTCTATATTTAGAAAGCACTTTGAATGAATGTTTTCTAAAAATAGGGTGAACCCCGCAATACGGTTCCTTATGTATTAGCTATTAACTCGTATTGTTTACGAAACCTGGTGCAATAATTTAATAATTTTCAATCTTATTATAAGAGTAAAGACAATAGACAAAACCGTAAGGTGATTGACTATCTTTCGAAACGTGATTTTGGAAAAATTTATAAATGAATAATTTTTTTTAAATATTTAATATCAATTGAATTAGAATTTACACAAAGTAGTGTTTTAAAATATTATTATAGTAAAAAAAATTATTTAAATGTAATTTATTGGCAAAAAATGACATATTTTCAGAACATTTTCCTTACATGAAAATGCTTCTATAATAATAATATTTTGTTAATATATATTTCTAAAACATCAGTATAGGACTTAACCAGGATTTTTAAGGAATATAATTTAGAAGTAGATTTGTTTATATTTTAATACATCAAGGA
This sequence comes from Trichonephila inaurata madagascariensis, assembly GCA_019973955.1. Classification (NCBI taxonomy): domain Eukaryota; kingdom Metazoa; phylum Arthropoda; class Arachnida; order Araneae; family Nephilidae; genus Trichonephila; species Trichonephila inaurata. The sequence continues at coordinate 548,295 of BMAV01013483.1, read as the reverse complement.
AACTTTAACAAAACTATCGTTTTTTATTTCAGTTGATAGTAACTCTAAAAATAATGTGAATGTTTCAAAAATTCTAGTCCAGTCTCTGAAGAGAAGTGTTAGCTATATATAGGAAAAAATATTATTGTTATAGAAACATTTTTTCATAAAAGGAGAATGTTTTAAAACATATTTTTACTTTATTTTTTGCCAAAAAGTTGCATTTAACTAATTTTTTTTTTATTTTAATATTAGTCCTAAGGTATCCGACTACGTTCGTAACCATGATTTAAAAAAAGCGCATAAATGGATAATTTTCATGATATTTAGTGCCAGTTAGAGTAGAATACATGTATAAAATTGTTTTAAGGACATTTTGACAAAATTTTTTTTATTTAAATACAATATTTCGGCAAAAAATTAACTTAGAATAACCTTTTTTCAAAATGTTCTCTTTTTGTGAAAAATGCTTCAATTATAATAATATTTTGCCTGTATATAACTCAGACCTCTGTACAGAGGCTCAACTATGATTTTTGAAAAATTCACATTATTTTCAGAGTTACACCAATTGAAATAATTATCGGCGTTTTTTTCTTAAAATTTCTCCTCTCTGTTGTTATAAAATGTAGACAAACCCACTTCTAAGTTATATATTTCAAAAATTCTAGTTCAGCCTCTTTACAGAGGTCTGAGCTATATACAGGCAAACTATTATTATAATAGAAGCATTTTTCACAAAACGAGAATATTTTGAAAATGGGTCATTCTATGTTCATTTTTTGTCAAAATATAGTACTTAAATAATTTTTTATTGTAATACTATTCTGAAAACAATTTTATATACATTTTCTAATCTAAGTGACACTAAATATCACAAATATTATCCATTTATACGCATTTGAAAAATCACGCTTCCGAACGTAGTCGGATACCTTAAAATAATTTTAAGTGCATGTTCTAATTTGGGTGACACTAAACATCAAAATACGTATTCATTTACACGCTTATGCAAAGTCTCGGTAACCTTAAAGGAATATAACCCCTTACAATGTCACTAATTTCGGTAACAATTCTGTATTTTTGTGTATTACGAAAGCTCAAAACTTTATTTATAGTAGCTGGAAGTTTCGTTTATATTGTTACTGATCACACTTTCAGGAAACTAAGTACCGAAGTATTGGCTCTCCTTCTTGTGGCCAATAGATATGCACTCAGACTCTTCTGAAGAGTTATGGAAAGAATGTCTAAGCTTCAGCATTGGATGGGATTTCCAATAACTTCGGTTCTCTCTGGGAACTTCGTCTCCATGCAATACTAAGTAACAACAAACAATATATGCTTCGATCTGTGATTATAGATTAGTATGTATATGGAGTATTCATGCTGTACTTTGTTGCCATCGTTATATTATGACTATAGTTTGCTTTCTAGACGTGAGGAATGTGCCATTACATGATATAATGCATTAGTAGTATACATCAAACAATATATATTTTTTTTATCTAGAATTAAGTTACAACTTCAAATGAAGTATAAAAAATCAATCAAGAATTTCATAAAACAAATTATAGATTTATAAGAAACGCAGTGATTTAATATATATGGTATAACAAATAACAGTATTATAATAATAATTGTATAATAAATGTAAACTTATTATACTATTTATATTTTTCACATCACTTAGTTCCTTCCTAGATTTCAGTAATATGTGTGTTTATTCTTTACCAGTAGCATTTGTTTAAAACGTGAACAATGAAAGTATAACATCTCCATTTAATTTTTACAATTGTGGATAAAACAGATATTTTTACCTGAAACAACATGTTATATTTCTTAAACCTAAGTATTTGCTACAATTATTCATTTAAATAAATTATATTAAAAAAGAATCTAGAATGTATAAAAAATAATCCCGGGCTGGTTGAGGTCGACTCAACCTTTTATCCCTTCAGTGGGTCGATAAATGAGTACCAAGCTTGCTTGGGAACTGAAGACTGGGGGTTTTCGCGTCAGACTGACCACTTGACCGAAACATCTGCACATGCAACCCAGAGCCAAAGGTCAGTAAACTGTCAGTAGGCCTTGGCCCCTAATGGGTTGTTGCCCCTCTGAGTTCAGTTAAGAATAAGAAATGCACTCTTTTTAATGAAATTATGATGCAGAAATATAAATACATTAGGAAAGATAAATTAAAGAGTCAAAAAATATGTAACGATATAAATTAACTAAGGAAAAACAATGTACAATTTTTAAATTTAATGATTTTTTTTCTTTTTTTGTATATCGGAAAGCTTTGTTTTTAAAAGATATATCGGGTGCAAGCAAAATTTTTATGTAACCGAAATATATTTCAAATTGCATATACTAATAGTTGAACATTTTATTACCATAACAAACTATAGCAATAATAAATTTAACTGTTTAATATTTAATGTAAATTATTTAAAAAAAATTTGGGGTAGCGCGCGCAGGACATCATGTACTTTCATAAAAATACATTGCATAAAATTTCTTAACCAGAGGCGTCAAATTATACTTTAGTTCGTGTCTTATAAACTTGAAGGATTAATCAAAGTATGCAAAAATTTATGTTTTATTACTTATAACTTAATAATAATTTAATTTAATTTAATTTAATAACCTTTTTAAAAATAAGGAATTTGAACTCAAACAAAATAAAATAATTAACATTTTTTAAAAATCTGTCTCCTTAAGAATGTGATTAATGTATTTATATTTAAACTCTATACAAATACTTATTGAAATATTGACTTTAACTGCAAATTAAAAAAATAACATAAAATAAAAAATAAATTTATTTTAAAGTTTTTGAAATATCTACAGTGTTAATTGATTCGGGAAACAATAAAAAAACTTCTGAATAATTTTGTAGCAGATAATAACCGATAACAATTCAAAAGAAGAATAACAGAACAGATAACAATTGAAGATAAGAATTCAAAATAAAATTATATACACATATTTACATATAAAATTGAATTTTGTTTCCAAAGTCTTTTGACTATTAAGTTTTTTTTTATTTTGAAATATATATATTTGACATTTCTTATTTACAAAAACAAATTCTAATTAGAAATGAAATACATTAATTGCTACGCGCTAGTAATTTATCTTTAATAATCAGACATACAACCCTAAAATGCTAATCCGTATTGACTCACTTTTACTCTCATTTCTAGCATTTGCAACTTAATAATCCATTCATCACTAAATGCTTTAACGTAATTGTCTTATGTCGGAATAACATTACGCCACTTATTCTGTTTTCATTTTAAAAATGTGTCTTTATCTTCTCGTGAATACTTTCATGCGAGACAAATCTTAACCGAAGCTTAAATCCTTCTTAAAGGATCATGTTTACAATAGTTTCGTTACTTTACTCAATCCTTTTCCTCTTTAATTATTTATTCTACCTCCTCAAAATTTCTAAATTTGGAATGTAGCAAAATTTCTCTATACTTTGATTAAGCTCTTTTACGAACTGATCTAAAATATTTTCACACGCTCTTTAAATTAGAATAATATGTAAATAAATATATTAAAAATTTATTCCATCTCAAACAATTTCATTTAATAATATTTTGAACTTTATTTCTATGGATGGTTTAATAAGCCGATTGTATTTATACTTTATATAATTTAAGAATACTTATTTTACGTTATTTTAATTAATTACTAATTACATTCATTATATAGATTAATATTTATTTACGAATAATTTAACTAAACGTATAATTCATTTGAAAAGATACTTACTCACGCTCATAATTTAATAATTATGTTTGGTCGTATAAATATTATTATATAAATATTATTATATAAATACAAATATTATTCGGATTTCTTTTTGTGTGCAAAAATATCACAATGAATGTTCAGAACACTAGTACAGTGAACATTCAAATCTGAACAAATATGAACTTCAGGTAAGCCGAAAGAAGTTTTCAATAGTATATATTTTTTTTTTATTCTTTCTAAGAAGCAAACCAGACTATAAGAAAAAAAAAATAATAATTTATTTTTTGTTTTTTTTTTTTTTTTTTTTAGAGTTTTAATAAGCTAAAATCTTTCTTGATTTATCGAATCATTTTTTGAAAAAAAATATCCCTCTTCAGTTTCTGAAATGTTGAATACTTGCTTATATAGAGTTTTACCCGAGATAATGCATTTCTTAGAATTTATTAAGGATAAAAAAATATTTTACTTAGGATGGGATTAAAGTCATTTGAAACGTTATTAATTAGTCAACAATTTTTTCAATTTCACATAGCGCTGATTCCTCAAGTAATCTAACGGAAAATACTTTCCCCCCCAATGAACTGCATATTGGCGAAACCTTTGCAGACACTGCAAATTTTGTAATGTGAGAGCCATTTCATGGTGGCACCATCTAGTGGCGAGGCTCTCGCTACCAAACTTTTACGCTCCAATTAATTTTTAACTCAAGCTCTCATCTCGGATGCTAAACATTGGCGTGATTTAATTTTGCCGAGAGTACCCCAGAGCCAAATTGATACTCAATGGATCTTTTACATGCTACATAATCATATAACATGCGTGTCTACGATTTTCGCATCCAGAAAATCTATCGACTCCTGCCGGGATTGAACCCGTAATCTTGAGCTTACGAAGCAGGCTTGCTACCTCTAAGCCACAGAACCAACCGAGGAAAGTAATTAAAAAGTAAAATATTTTACCATTTTGAAATAGTACTTGATTCACTTTTTGATCCAACTTTATTTTCTCTCTTTATATTCTCTTAAGATTTCTATGTTTACAAAATTAATAATCAATTCAGTTCGCTTTTGAATATCTGATATTGCTTCAAAAATTTAGACACAGTACTTTCGTAAGAAAAAATTTAAGATTATTTAGAAGAGAAAAAATTTATGTAAATGTGATGTTTTCAAATCCAGACTTTTCGGTTTTGAAAAACATTTACCCTTGAAAAAATAAGACATCCGCGTCTGAATTTCAATTTAAATGAGTTCGTTTCAGTCTTGCATAAAAACAGAAAAAACTTTAATCCCAGTTATAAAACAAATATATTCGATGTGTTTGTATAGAAGGAAAACGAATTTCTTGTGCTTTATTATGCCTAAAACTTTTGGAAGAATTTCGCATTTATTAGGAAATCATATAGACGTAGTAAATTTCCTTACATAAAATTGTAACCCAACTTTGATATTTTATAGGTATCAATTTAAGTTCAAATTAGTTACAAAAAATTAATATATTTAATTTTTTTTCAATTGTTGTTAAATTTAAATTTTTTCTTTACTTCTTTGAATATTTAAATTTTATGAAAAGGATATTTTATATTATAATTAAATTTGAAATAATGCTCAAAAACGAAAGAGTTTTTAAAACTAATAATTTGCGAAAAATATAATAAAATATATTATGTTCTCTTATTAATCTATTAAAGTTGATAATTTAATGTTGATAAAATTATTTTGATATAAGAAAAACTTAAACTTGATTTTACTTTAAAATATTGCTTTCCATTAAATGGGAATATTATAATTTTTGAATAAAGATGTAAATGTAAAAATTGTGTATATATATATATGTATATATATATATATATTTGGAAAAAGAAGCTCGATTTGTATAAAAATTTGCTCTAATAAGTAGTATTTTGAAGTAACAGATATTCATTGAAATTCATGATTTTCTTGTAGTAACTGTTTGTAGAATCTTATAACTATTTATATGAGCTACAAGGTCATAGGCCTATTGATTGCTCATATTGATTGAAGAAAAAATAAAATATATCCTCAAGAACATCCAACAATTTATTTTCTAACAATGATAGAAATATTAAGTGATATTATGGCACAAAAGAGATATATATATATATAAATAGAGCCTATTAAGTTTTAATTTTAAATTCCTTGATGGAAACTTTTCTTTTCTTATACCGATGCATTTTATGCGGAAAAAAATCACATTTTACTTATACTAATTAAATTTTTTGTCTGCTTTTTCAGGAAAAATCCCCCCCCCCGCCTTTTCACTTTAAATTTCCTAAAAAAGAAGCACAAACTTAATTTCTTATTTTGATTGACATAACATTTATTTGTTCTATTTCGAAATGCCTTGATTGCTAAAAAGAAAGAAAAGTTTTCGAATATATGACAAAAAAATCTCCTTTGCGTTATTTTATTTTCAGTTTTTTACCTTATTCGGAAAGTATTATCTTTTTAATATCTCTTTGAAAGTGGTATTATATATTTTTTATTATTTGGTTTATTTAGATTTCTATAATTAATTATACAGATTTAAGCGATGTATTATTTGTAGAATGTTCAGTACACATCAGTCAAATGCAAATGTTACTATAAATTTTAAATTTTTTTTAATCTACAATAAACATTGATTTCAATTAATCGCATCTTACTTTTTATCGGGTTTTTCGCTAATTAAACTAATAAAATTTTTTATTATTTCACTTATCCGATATTTAACTTAAAAATAAATTTTTATGGTCTGTATATATTTTTTTATTAAAATATTTTCAAAATTTCATTCTCTAATAGCGAATAAATCAAATAAATCTATAATTAAATTACTAATTTGCTAATTTTCAAATAGGCACCCAAAGGAAAGTTCGACACTTTACCGCACATATTTGAACAATGTTGGAGGGAAGTAAAACATCACCTTTCTTTAAAACACAGACGATGTTTACCTCAGTTGTACATATAACACAGATCCAAACATTTAGAAAGGCTTACTCGTACACAAAAAAAATGGAATGTACAGTCTTCTTTATTATAACAACTAAAAGATTTAAAAAATTCTCATAATAAGTGGTATAATACAAGAAAACCTCACCTTAAAAGTAACACAGTAGTTAAACAAAAAAGGAAACATACGCAGTTGAGACTAAAAGTTACTTTTATTAAGATTTTTAATATTATAGTAGAGTAGACAAAATAAACGAAATTTAGGCTTAGTGGATTGAGAAAATAAATAAGTAAAATAGAATAAAATTATAAAAACAAAATCTAATTTAAAAGAATAGTGAACCTCATATACTGTTCTTCATACTCTTACGAATATTATTAAGGCTGTTTTCGGCTAATGTTAAAGTATAGGACCCGACTTCGGAATATTTTTTCAGATATAAAAGTACTCAAATATTAATATTATATTCTGTCTTCACTATCCTGTAGAGAATTACTTATTTTATCATACTACTCATTTTTATCCAAGTTGATGGATTTTTTTCTATTATAATATGTGTTTCGCATTTTTTCTCCTATACCGTAATGCTAAATGAGCTATCCCTTTATATGTTAAAAGGAAAAACTAATTATTTATGAAATATTTTGAAATTTTAAAAACACTATATTATAAACAAATGCATGAGTTACAATATCACACATTTTTATAAAAAAATTGAAGTATTTTTTCTGTCCAAAAATGGGCTCCGCGTTAAGTTCACGCTCTTGTGTATACGCGGCGAAAACAGCCTTAACAGAAAATATTTTGAATTTAGTAAACTTTTCTGTGTGGGGAGTAACGTATATATCAATTTTCATAGCATATATGCCGATGAGGGTTGTTTAATTGATTATTTATTTACGTCAAACCCATTCGTGGGCTATTTATTGGCAACACATCTCTTAGTCTTGAACCTTGGTTAAGTGATAAGCGTAACACCTGAGCTGGTAGCCAACTCTCCAAAGTTCCACAATTCTTCAATGTGTGAACTTCGAACTTCTATGGATTTAACATGCAGCATGCCTTCTACACGGGCACACCAGGACTCGAACATACGACTCGATAGAAATAAGGCTAGCCACGAGTTCGTGATCATAGCCCTTCGACTACTGCAACCACACGTCAATGAGGGATAGTTAAAACACTATGCCGACATCGCTACTTGTATTTACTTTGAGTGATAATTACTTACATCGGCCCATTGACTCATTATTAAATTGTCTGATAAATTATGATATAATCTTCACTTTTAGACAGATTTATACAGCGTTTCTCAAACTGTGGGGCGTGCCTCCAGGGGGGGAGGAGATAACTCTACGAGGGGGGGGCGAGCATATTGAAATGTCGAAAACAAAAGATTATTTTTAAAGAATTATCAATTTACTGAAAGTAAACAATTAAAATACATTCTGACACAATAAAAAAAATACACATTTAGACTGGTATAATACACTTATAAATGCATCAGTATATTGCACATTGCATTTTATAATTAATTTATCCATACTAAATTAAGAACAACACTAATAATTACCAATGACCCCACGGGCTTGTTATATTAAAATTATATACAAAAATTAACATTTATATTGATAATTTGTACGGTTTATAATTATCCCCTTTACTGCCGAATTATATATAAAGTTACGCGATTCACTCCCCAATGCCATCATTTTCCACGTAGGGCGCCCGTATGTGATGTAGGGCGGGGGGAGAGAAAAGGAATAAATAAGCAAATCCTCTAAAATAAGTAAGTCCTTCACAAACATTGCCAAGGTCCTTTTATTACATCCCAAAGACTTCGGAGTAATTTTATGGATACCAGTCCACAGAAAAGATCGTACTTCGGAAAGACGTACATATACGTCCGGAACAATTATCGCTTTAGCTGTGAGAGACGTTTATATACGCTAGTGGCACTTAAGAGGTTAAAGTCGTATTGTACATTTAGCGTCAAAGTGTATTATTGAATTAAATACATTGTTTTTGTACAGAAGTGGGGTGCGGAAAAATTACGATTGAATATTGGGTCGCAAATATTGAAACTTTGAAAAGCACTGGATTAATAGTTAAATACAAGGAAGTATAAAAATCAACATAATAAAAACTAATAGTGGTACGTTTTCAAATATTTTAAAGTATTCTTTAAGTACAACTGTTCACAAAAATGCAAGTTAGATTATTCCATCACTAAAAATTCAGAAAATTTATATTTAAAGTTCTTTTGTTAATGTTACCACACTTTAAAAAGAAACAAGAGAATACGTAATGAAAACTTTTTTTTTTGAAACTGCTCTACTAAATCAATTATATATTTACCAATATGTCGTTTTTAATGTAGGTTTTAATATTTCTAAATTTATAAAACGGCTGACAATACAACAGACGAAAAAAAAATTCTTTATGAGAGAACGTCATAAAAATTATTAAATCCAATGCACATAAAACTTTCGTACTTAGACACTGTAGTAGTTTTAGTATTGGAAATATTTATAGCTCTCTCCAAACTGTGAGAGTAATAAAAGAAACTTGTTTTATTAAACATTTTATTAAAACTTTTCATTCTTATTCTGTAATATGTATATAATATCGTTATTACTTTTAAAAGAATTTCTTACTAGAACCACATGAGGACCATATGCTACAGTTTGCTCTTATATGCACATTGTTCTTGCCACACGCCATAAATATGTTTCACTTTGTTAAAACATTTTCGCGCACTGCAATAATCTTACAGTAAGAAGTTAATTTTACAGAAGTTTATCTGCAAAGATAAACCTCTACTAATTTTGGAATTTTAGGAATTTTCAAAATAAGATGCAATATCCAAAGACAATTTTAGAATTTGAACTTTTTATACGGGTAAAATTTTCTTGTAATCTCTTCAAAGTTCAATTCTCCATGATAAATATATCAGTTCATTCTGATCTTTTTAAAAAAATTCCCACTGACCTCCAGGCAATTTGTTTCTAAAATTTTGATAGGTTTCTTCGATAAATCGTATAACAAGAAATGCAATTAAATATATATGATTACTCGGGCATCTAAATGAATTATTCACAAAAACTGTTATATTTTTATTTGAATATTTGATTATATATACGTAATAAATCCCTCTAGCCTCCCTTTAATTAACTCTTTTAATAATATTTAAACAAACTTTAATTCTTCGGTTCAAAACTAACGCCCTAATCTTAATCGTAATCCGCTAGTACCCGAAATCTCTGTCCTGCCCATTTTAACCAATCAGAGCTCTTATTACAAAGAAGTCACGCGATTGTTACTACCGGTATATAAAGCGAAAATCTTTTGTGATCGCTCTCTTTGTCTTTGTGTTCGTCATGTGAAATGTCGCTGCGGCTTGTGTCTGCTTTTCGTGTTCTTACAAATAGATGTGAAATATAAAGGTGATTGATTATCTACGTTATGTGTGTGCAATTAAACAAGATGAAAACTTATTCTGGAGATGTTTTTCCTGAGACTTGATATCCAAATACAACACCGGCCAACGCTATTATATATATATATATATATATATATAGTGAGAGAGAGAGAGAATTTTTCTAAGGATTTTTATTTACTGCCAAAATGCTTATAACTATAGAGTTGTAATAGATACTGTTACAGCACATAATAATTATTCAATACTTTCTCTTGTTTGTGAATAGGTTTTGTTATTTCAAATAGTATTAAATATACAGCGCTGTATTTAGTATTGGTGTATGTTTATGTTAGATATATTGTTTCTTCTTTGTATTATATAGTAGCTCAATACCTCAGATTCTTGTAAATTCTGTTATTATCCAATCTTAGTAGAATATTCTTCTGTACCATTTATTTTATCCATATATTATGTAGGCTCAGTCATTAAATGTGGCTGCTTTGCACCAATTTGTCAGAATAGAATGTTTCTGGATTTTCGAGAGGTTATTTACTGGTAAAATGCTTATAACTATAGCTGTAATAAATACTGTTACAACACGTGATTATTATTCTCAACACGTTCTCTCTTATTTGTAAAAAGGTTTTGTTATTTCTAATAGTACTAACATACTGCAAAACTTCTGCTTAAACTGCAATCATTCTATCGATTTAAATCCACGATATTGTCCAAAGGTGTTTTACATTCCGTGGTTGTTTAACAGTAATTCAATTCATCAAATCTGAAGAATACTTGACATTGCTGAGTGTCTTTAAAACATTTTACTCAATAATTGAACTATAACGAACTGAAATGTTTTCACAGCTTCCATGTTAGATTACAATTGAATTTGTCATTATGTTGCATTTATTTCTCCAGTTTATATATAGCACCATATCTTCTACATAAAAAATATATATCATACTTTCTCACAAAATATTCTTCAGTTAAACTTTGCTCAGTAACTGTATTTTGTATTAGTAAATATTAACAAGTTAAAAGTAGAATTTTAAATTAACTAACGTAGAAACAAGCTTAGAGCTCGCTTGAAGTACTTACGACGTTAAAAAAATGTTAAACATGATTCACTTATTTTAATTAAGATAGACATTTAATAATTTTCTTTCATTTTTAGTACTTTTATTGCCTGTACTTAAGTTATAAATAAAGGATTTTTTTAATCGAGTTATTGAAGGCAAGAGTTAAGAAGAGATGTCAAGAAGCCTCAAAAGAATAGTTACAGATCAATTACCCTAAAGTATTGGTCAATTAGAATCTCTTTAACTGAACCACTTTTTTCTGGTAAATGTTAATAAGCCAAGGAATTGATTAATGACTCTAACCGAAATGTATTCAGGGTTTGATGGATGAATCCATGAGAGGTAATTTGGTGAAAGAAAACGTGTCCTTTAGAAAAATTGAAATCGATCTTCAATTAATAACAAATGTGATTTTAACTACGCTTGTGCGGTGGATAGAGTGAAAAAGTTTAACCTCAACGCACGTTATTCCATTTTTTCTCTCCCTGAATTTTTAAGTACCTCTATTTCTTAAAAGAAAAACTATTAATCAGTTTTAAAATATCTGATTTGTAACATCTGGAAGAAATTTTTTTTCAGTGGAAGTCTTTTTTCTGAAAAAAAAGGGGGGTTCTTTTATAATGTAATAAACTTATATTAGTCAAAATTCTTCGTTTGCGGATACTTTGATTTTATTTTATCCCTTCTAATTTTCGAATAAATATATTTGTTTTATGCACCAATTTAGATTTTATTATTATCAAAATGAGAGACGATGTTGTGTGTGATGTTTACGTATTTTTAGTATATTTAGCATGCAATGAAAAAATTCTGATAGATATATCAACCATCAGGATAAGGTCTAAGGTAGACCCAGCCGAACTTTTTCCTGGTCCAAGTCTCCGGGGCTCCGGAAGTGAAGTGAAGTTAGTTGTGTACTGGACTTATATAAGCTATGTGATAAATGTTGAATTTGTTCTTTTTTTGCTATTGATTATGCTCATTCTTTCTTTGGTATGTTCCTTCTGTTTTCTTCGATTGATTATGAACTCCATTGCCAAAGAAATTGGTGACCCGGACGTGATTTGAACACGCAAAATTCTTTGAATTTCCTTGACTCTATCCATGCCATTGTTCAACAATTTTATATTCGGTAAACGTAAGATACCATATTTTTTTATTGAGAACATTTATATATAACCTCATACACCACAAAATATCACACGAGGGCTTACATAGAAGTAGGCGTGAAGCACACGTCACAAATAACAGAAGGATTACAATACAGACATCCATGCCTTACCAGGGATTTGAACCCAGACCCTATGGCACCGCTGTCAGCGTCACTAACCACTATACTGGATGGGTGGCTTAAGATATCATATTAACATAGAAATTTACCATAATTAAGAAATTTGCACTATTAAGGGTGCTCCCCTCCCCCCATCAAAGCTATAAAAACAGTAATATTTTTTTTTCATTTTATATCAGTCAAAAATAACTTTAGCTATTCACATTAGCTTTGCAATTACTTATAGTTTAATTAGTATTCAGTTAGCTTTCTCCAGTTCTCGCTGTATGATTGCGTTTACTTAGGAGATAATATATACATGGGTCGTTATCACTGCAATCGATCTACATAAGGGAATATCTTAGAAGGGAATATTTTTGCTCTTATATATACTTTGTAAGAAATGATATTTTTGAAGTTTTATTTTTGTATTATAAATTTTAAGAAAAAGAAGGTGACACAATATATATTGACAATCAAGTATTTTAAAATTCTTTTCATTGAAAATGAAAATTTTATGGGCTAGTGACAAACATGTTTCAATATTTAATTTAAAAGACCATTCTCTGGATAAAATTCCTCAAAACTTATTATGAATGAGCATTTTGAGTTTTTATGCACAAAATATGTATTCCGTAAAACTGAAACGTACTTTCTGAATATTTCGAATAAATGCATAAAATAAATTTCAAACCTAGATTGTAAACTTTTATTTATATTCCTTAGGTTGCATTCATATTTTAAAAGTAAAATGAACCTGGATATTACTTTCTCATTATATGCATACTCTGAAAGTCAAATAAGCCTAGACATGCAATGTGTGGTCATACCAGTGCTGTATTCCTAATGCTGGGTGTGTATTTTGAAAACCGAAAAACCCTCGAATCACGTATTCGTATTTGTACTTTTATGTCAGATTTTCCATTTCGTAGATCAAACGCATCTTCCTTGGGCTCTAAAAATTTTGAATTTCACTGATATTGGGAGATTTATGGTTTTCAAACCCTGCAATTGAAGACTGTTTTGCGCGTTGAAGTTGTATTAAACTATTTAGGATTGAAAAAGATCGTTTTGAGAATGTTTTCTTTTTAGTTAACTAAAAACTCCTTCTTGTACCACTGAAATCCAAAAAAGAATTATTACGGCTAATAGATATCTTAATGGAATACAAAAATATATGAACTAAATTTAATCAAAAGAAAAACAAATGTTCTATTGTATAAAAGTATTTTAAGGTCAGTATTAACTTATGCATGTGAAAAATGGTTCATGTCTCGAACAGATGGGAACATAAGTATCTACGAAAGAAAGATTTTAAGATTTTTTTTGTAGAAATTCAGCAAAATATAATGTGGTGAGGAAGATCAAACTTCAAGATCTATCAATCATATAAAAAATCTGACAGTGCTAACCTCATCAAAACACAACGAATTAAATGGGCAGGCCACGTTATCATAATGAACGAAGACCGCACCACTAAAAAAGTCTTCAATGCTCAACCAATTGGCACACGAAGAAAGGGTAGGCCAAATCTCAGATGGATTGACGGCCTAGAAAAAGATCTCCTAGTTTTAAGAAGGAATTGGAAAACACTAGAAGGAAGAAGGCTGACCTGGAAAAGGCTTCTTGAGAATTTTAAGGCTCACCCTGGGCTTTCGTGCCACTGAGGAAGGAAGGAAAAACTCAATCTCAGTTATCTGCAATTATGTATAATGCATATTATTTCGTAAGAGTCACGTTGATACGTTGAAACATAATTACAAAAGATTCAATAATTTTCATCAATTTTAGATAATTATATTTTGTTGTAAAAGAAACTATTATTGTTGTTTCACTATATCGGTTTTGGTATCTGAATAAATCTTAATTGTATGCAGAAATCAGATAACGTTTATGATTTACTAAAATTGTTATGTAGATTGCGAAAAATGTGAATGCTCGAAAATCAATAAAAACCCTTTAGAGGAAATAAAACATATTATTTTCAGCAATCTTAAGTAGAAAATGTTTTATGTTTCTTTGACTTTTTATGCTTTTTTTCCCAATAAGGAATCTTAATTTCGCAAACATATGAATAAGATTGAAAATTTCTCTTAAACATTTCGCAGAATTGAATAAAATTCTTACAAAACACTTGTTTTTTACCAACTTATTGATTTACCTATTTTTTTACCTACTTTTTGACCTTATTTTATTATAACCAGATATCTCTGAGAAAAATTACTGATATATGTTCAAAATAACAAGTATCTTAATTTATGTTGGTGTATGTATCAGTACTTAAATATGAATAAGCTTTTTTTTTTGTCTCCTGATCTTCTAACTATTCCTTCTAAATTTATATTCGGTCTTGGCATAATTGAAATTTAATGATTTTACCATGATATGCTGCTTAAGAATTCGTATTTTTCCTATACACGTTTCCTTTTCTCTTATTTTATAAAAGTTAGTCTTACAGGAATTAAAAATATTTATATTAAGTTTTTGAATTTTATGAATTATATATGTTTGTGTTTCAAGAAACATCATTGACTCATATTGGTTGTAAAAGTTACCGTATTCCACTTTGAAAACATTTCTTTCTTTACTTTATTCTTGAATGTTGCCAACAAAAAGCTTCTGCTGGCTAAATATATATTTACTATGAAGTGCGTAAAATAAAGAGAAAAGAGGAAAATCTATTTTAACCTATTGTCGGTAAAATTGTTTTTCTGGGAAAACAACTTTATTTAGATACATGTTTTGAAATTTTTCTTTAAGCCAATATTATTTCTCTAAATTAGAGCTGCATTACTTACATTACCTTCCTTTATTTTCTTCAAGAAAACTTAAAAATCAAAAAGCTGCCTATTGTTAAAAAATATATTTGCTGTGAAAGAAGTGGCAGGTGAAATAAGAAAAAAAAACTTTCTAAATTTTTAAGCTCAGAGAAATCGTTTCCCTTAACACAAAATTCTTAGCATCATAGTATATAGTTTTATTTAGTAGGAATTTATCGAGGACTTTCACTGTTTTTAAAAGCAAAAGCTTTACATGACTTTTGCTGTTATTATACAAAGTAGAATTTTTGCCTGACGTTTGCAGTTAGTAAATAATACTAGCACTTATAAATCTAATTTTAAAATTTCAAGAAATAATCTTGATTTTTCCAAAGAATACCCATAATACCTTAAATTTTGATCTAAAGTTATTGGTACAAAAAAAAGTTCCGTTTTTTCTTTATTTCTCCCCTTATATATAAAGTTTTTCGTGATGCAGTAATAAATTTATTTATACATAAGGTATATAGTTAATAAAATGAGTTGTTAAAAGTTGAACAATTAAAGAAGAGCATCAAGAACGATTTGCCTAGGGGTTCCGGACCCACTTTCCAGCGATTTCTCGGAAAAATCTGTTTACGTCATAGATCATGATGTAAAAGATTACTCCAGTAATTTCCAGAAGCATCCATCTGGTCGCCAAAATTGTCATCAAAATGGATGCCAACTTTATTGTATCGCCAATATTTTGATAAGTTACCATTGCATTGCCATTATAATGTAAAAAACGACATTGCTTGCAAATATTTTAATTTTTAACATAAAATAAATACAACAAAAAATAATATAAATATATTAAACATCCCTGATATAAAATAATAAATGTGCATTACAATTTTGAAATTTGAGCAATGAGTATGAACAGTTGTATAATTTGTATAATTCTTTTATAAATTCTTATTAAAATTTCCCAATTCCAATTTCATTTTAAGCACTTGATATAAAACAAAGTTTTTGAGGTCAAATGCTTTTAGGTAAGTGTCAAATAAAACTTTAATTGCGAGAAAAGATAAGTAAAAGGATAAGAGGGAAGAATCTTATTTTAACCTCTTATCGTCAGAGCAATTTTTCTGCTATAGACAAGTCTTTAGGAGGTTGCGCGAGAGTGAAGGCAGATTTCTAGAATTAGGTAACAGGGCCCACAGTCCAATTAGGAGAAGTGAAAAGAGCAAATTATCTACACTTCAACGCTAGATTCTTCCTTGGCATCGGTGTGTCGGGAAGTTAACTGAGTTGTTGACATTCGGCAAGTTCTTTTGTTGTCGTATTTTTTTCTTCGCAGCAGTGTTTAGGCGGAATGTTTGGAACAGGCCCAAAACGGTACCATCATCTATCTCTACAAAAGCTATTAGAGACGTCACGTGGTTACACCACATGAAGAGATCGTGAAAAGGATTCGGTTGAATAATTTACACGCGGTCTAACTAATTTTTTTTTTACCTCCTTCTGAAACAACAGGTCTGTTTCGTTCTTCGTGAGGTTAACAATTAATGTAGAAATGGAAGACTTGCTACATTGAGGCGCCTCTTGGATCATCGCGTACAGTCCTATGGTCAAATTTAAATTATGCCATCTTTTCTCAAACTGTGAGGAACGCTTCCTGGGGGCGTGATAACTCTACGAGGGGGCGCGAGCCTATTGAAAAATCGAAAGCAAAAGATTATTTTTTAAAAAAAAAATAATTCATTTACTGAAAGTAAACAAACAAAGAAACATTCTGACATAATAAAAAATAAAATACGCATTTACACTGATATAATACACTTATTAGTGTATCAGTACTGCGTGATGTATTTTATAATTAATTTGACAATACTAAGTAAAGAAAATGTTTAATAATTACTAGTGACCCCATGGGATCATATATAAAATTATATACAAAAATAACTATTATAAATAATTTGTACTGTTTATAATTAATTCCAAAACAGCTGGTTAAAAGTTATGCAATTTGCTCCCCAAAGCCACCGTTTTCCACGTAGGCGCGTATGTGATGTGTTGGGAAGGGAGAAAAGGAATACTATTTATTCCTCTGAAATAAATAAATCCTTCGCAAATACTGTCAAGGTCCTTTTATTGCATTCCAATGCCTTCGGAATAATTTTGTGGATAGCAGTGCACAGAAAATATCTCCCTTCGGAAATATTTATATGTACGTCCAGGGCAATTAACGTTTTGGCTGAGCGAGACGTTAAAATACGCCAGTTTCACTTAACACATTAAAGTCTTATTGTAGCTTTTGCGTCAAAGTATAGTATTATTGAATTCAATACATTGAAGGGGGAGGGCGATGAAAATTAGGATTGAATATTGGGTAGCAAATATTGAAAGTTTGATGAGCAATGAATTATACAGTTGAACGTTTATGTTCCATTTTTATCTTAGTTTAGTTTTGAAGTAATAAGACACAATATCCTCTACAAAAATATTAATATTGTTCTTTATTTCCATGTGCCCATGGCAGCCGTAAGGTTATGTTGCCAATTTTGTCAAGTCGTGGGTGTAAAACCTAGAACCACCGAAGACCCTCCATGAAGAGGGACTAATGCATATTAAATCTAAAGAGGCTCAAAGTCCTCTCGCTGGCATGGTGGGGATGTTTGGAGAGGAAATGGGTCCAGCTCAGATGCCGTCCTCGTCACTTGACCATGCTTGAGAATTACGAGATTCATCACCATTAGTCTTCGGGTTGCTTCATAGTGTGACATAAATTAAAAATCAAATCAATCCATAACCTTCTTAGACATCTATTACACCAAAAAAGCAGGGGACATGATGTTACTGAAATCTAACATTAATCTTAATATTTTCTATTTTGGTATCCATTCTATTGTAATTCAAGTTTAAATTAATATTCTTATTTCCCCAATGCGTTTTTGAGTATTTCGTTAAAAATAAAAACTGTTCTTATTTAAATGTGTTGCTGTAAAATTTTATTGAAACATATAGAAATTTTTAGCATATTTAAAGTCTCCTCAATGCAGATTTATTTATTTATGAGTAAAGCACATAAATACTTTACCTTTAAAAGTTTTCCTATCTATAAATTAAACAATATGCGAAAGTAACAAAAAAATAATACTTTATTTTATCTAGAAATTAATATTTTCGCTATTCAAAACGAAGATAAGCGTCTGTAAGTACTCTTTTTAAACCGTTTAAGCTAAAAACTACAGTTGGATATTTTTTCTGTAATGTAGTTTATTGAATGTTTTCATTGTTTTTAATTAGCTTCTTTTTCATTCTTTTGTGTTGGTAATTTTCATAAAACAACAGAAAGAACTGCATTTAATTTTTATGCAATTATCATAGCGTATTCAAAACATCGCTAGTGAATACAATATTTAAATAATTCATATATATATTTAAATTTAATCCATGTAATGGGGTCTCTTAAAAGTAATTAAAAGGCAAATATTTTAGGCTAAGTGATATTCAAATATATTTGATTGATAAATTTAATTAATGCTTAAAAATTGCAGGTCATATATCTTCAAAAGAATTCTTCAATTTTTTTTTATTATATATTGCACGTATTTGTGCTGTATGCAATAAAGCTATTATAAAAAAAGAGTGACCAAAAATTAATTTTTATGTTTAAGGTATCTGCGACGCTTGAAAGAATATTTTTTTTAATATTTAGTATCACTTAGATTAGAATATACTTATCAAATTGTTTTAAGGTTATTATTACAATAAAACAATTTTTAAATGCCATATTTTGGCAAGAAAGAAACTTAGAAATATTTACTTTCAAAACATTCTCCTTTTATGAAAGATGTTTATATAATAATAATAGTTTGCTCATATACAGTCAAAACATCTCCAGAGAGCCTGAACTACGATTTTTGGAAAATTCACATTTTTTTTAGATTTACTACCAAAAGGAATAATTATCGGTGGTTCTTTGTTAAAATTTCTCCCCTCTGATGTATTAAAATAAGGATAATTTCACTTCTAAAAGACATATATTAAAAAATCATAGTTCAGGTTCTGTACAGAGTTCTGAAACATTTTTAGGCAAAATATTGTTATCCCAGAAGTATTTTCCATAAAAGAATAATCTTTTGAAACTAGCCAATTCTATGATAATTTTTTGCCAAAATATTGTATTTGAATTATTTTTCATTCTAATATAATATTCTTAAAGCAATTTTATACGTGTATTCTAACCTAAGTGAACCTAAATATCAAATAAAAAAAAATTCGTTTGTACTTTATTGCAAAATTACGGTTACGAACGTTGTCGGATACTTTAAGATGAATGTGCATAATTAATACCTAGAACATTATAAAAATGTATCATGTATTCTCAGTAACTTTAAAACAGCTATTTGGATAAGTATGTAGTAGTTCGTATGGATAAATACAATACGAATATAGTTTTCTTATATTTGTGCAATATAATAAGAAACCATTTTTTTTTTTACCTATGTTCTGGTAAAATTTTTCCAAATTACTTTTTTCTGTGTTTTAACCACCGTATAATTCCATGTATAAGTCAATACTTTTTGGAATTTTTTTTAAAAGTTAAAGTATAGGGTTGTTGTATATATGGATCCTTTAATTTTAGGGAAAAAAAGGGTTTGAGCAAAATGATTTATTTAACATTTTCCTTTAGCCTTGGGCAAACCATTAAAATCTTTTAATTTTTGCGGTGTTATAAATGAAACTTTAATTCTACGGAAAAAAAAAAAACATCGCATAAATTCTTTAAAGTCAA
The DNA here is from genome assembly GCA_019973955.1 of Trichonephila inaurata madagascariensis. Lineage (NCBI taxonomy): Eukaryota > Metazoa > Arthropoda > Arachnida > Araneae > Nephilidae > Trichonephila > Trichonephila inaurata. Next base: position 528,284 of record BMAV01013483.1, on the reverse strand, counting down.
TGTCACAAGACCAGATTCTGAATAGTTTGTAAAATCCACATTCTTTCATTAAGATGTCTGTATACCATCATCATGCCGAGAGTGATGAAACGTAGATTGTGTGACGCTCACATACTGTAAATGACTTTTTTCCCGCTCATTTCCCCCACAAAAAAATGGCACAGATAGAATAAATAACACAGATAGCTAGAAGGGAACAAATTAATTTTCAAAAATTATGTTATCATTTGATAAAATTACCAGAAATTAAACTATATGCATTGACGTCTGGCGTTTTGCTTTACCGAAATTTCATCGGAAAATGTTCCACACGTTTTTGGCAACATTTTCACCCTCACGGCAAAGAGAATTATCTATTGAACTAGCCTTATACATGGGTTTCGAATTATGGGTAAATTTTTGAAGAAAAAGCAACACGGATTGGTTTATTTTCCAAACAATGTGATAGATCTAAATTAACTTGCTTTTTCATGTCGCTGTTTCAAAATACATAACATTGTTTTAATTATTTGCTTTTATTTAAAAGTTTTTTTATATGGTTCAATATATATAAATAATTAAAACATAGCGCGTTTTTTTAAGTAAAAGTATTAAAACTTCTTTGTTTATATCTAGCTATTAACATTTTCATTAAGAATTGAATAATTCCAGTCGTCATTTCCTTAAAAAACCTTATTAATTATTCTAATTTAGTCAATTGCTTTTGACTCTTTCCATTCAAGCTATTGTTAAATAATCTTCACCGAAAATTCACAAGCCATGTTTTGAAGATGACATATTACAAGAGATTAACTTCTCAATTATATCGAGAAAATAAAGGTAGTTTATGTAAAAAATGTCAAAATTTTTTTGCTGCTATAGAACGAAGTAAAAGCTATTTAAAACAAAATAAATACTTTTTGTTCTTATTCCTACAGCTTTTACATCAAGATTTTATATTTATCCAGTTACTGATAATATATGTAAAAGGAATGTGATAAACAGCGTAACGCATGTCAAAAACTAAAGTTATGAAAAGACCAACCCTTTTTCAGGACGCCAAAAGCAAAATTTATCATTGGTTTTCTGACAGAATCGTTCTATAACGCCCCGGGCGCAGAGGTGCACCTTTCCGAGAGGTGTAATGTCACCACAGAAATTGATTTAGAGCAAGAAAAAAAATTATAGAAAAATATTTTCTTACTGAGAAATCTTCCATTTTTTCCTCAAAATATATATTTGGACAAATATTTGAATTTATAAAATATGTTTTTCGAATATTATTTTTTAAAAATTCTGTATACAGTGCATCGTAATGTGCGAGTAAAATATTTCTCGAAAATTTATTTTAAGTACTTACTATATTTTAAGAAGCTTCTTGGTTTCATGTACTTCAGTTATATGTCCGGAAACAATATCTCTCCAAACAATTTAAATGAAAATAAATAACTTTTAAATCACATTACAAAGTGTTGCAGAAAATAAAGAATGTGCTTGGGGATAAAGTTAAATTTGCGTTCATGTTTATATGCTTGTATATATGGTTTTTCGTGATGCGCTAAAATTAAACTAACAGTTCTCTCTCTCAAATTGTGTAATGAGTAATTAAAGAAATGTTAAACCACTTAAATAAATCTCTTTATTCTTCACTTTTTTTAAATGATGTACACTGACAGTCGGAGGACAGTGAATATATTAAATTATAATTTTCATCGTTTGATGAGAATTATTTTGTACAAATTCCATACTTTGACTTTATAAAATCGAAATTATAGCCTAAATTTAAATTTAAACAGCAAAATTAAACTTTTACTTGATTTTTCTTATATTTTAAATAAGTTCGATTGTGTGAAAAGTTTATACTTAGTCTTTTTATAACAGTACCTTAAAAAGTGCTAAGAATATGGTAAATTTAAATGATGGATTTTTACCTTTTTAAACATTATGATGAATTAGATTTATCAAAAGTTTTACATATATGCAAGCATGAACGTATTTTCTCCTAATAATTTATTTAAAAGTGGCAGGGGAATATTTGCTGTTATATCGGATGTCCAAAAAGTATGACAGCACTATCAAAAAATTATAATTCAAAATAAACAAAGATTTTTAAAGAAATACTACAAAGACTGAAATTTAGTATATTGCCGAAAAGCAGTCAAAATGACTGCATTGTAGAAAAATAACTAATGTGTAAAGAAATTTTTTTAAATTAATTTTTAATATTTAGTATATTGTGTTTACTGTCATACAACAATTTATTAGTAAATATTAAAAATAAAAAAAAAATTACTTCACTTGGAAAAAAATGTGTTCTAGAAAAGTCCAAGAAATTGTGTCATTATATACGTAATTGTTTTTCTAATTGAAAAGCATTTCAAAATGACTTCATTGGGCAATCTAGTGTTAATTAAATTCAAATTAAATGGCTCAACCTCCCCGTCTTGCAACATTCTCGTTTCAAAATTGCTTCACTACAAGAACAAGAGTAAGTTGCCGGAGGGTTTATCAAATTTATACATCTGCACCACATGTACAGTACAAATAGGGTACTACCACACTGGAGTTTGAAAATGAGAAAAAGTTCCCCATGCGAAAGATGGAAAGAGGAAGTCCAATGTCATGGCCACTTAGATCTCAAGACATAGCTCCTTTGGACTCGTTCTTGTAGGGATACATGAAAAGCACTGTTAATCAATATTCTATTAGTGACTATAATGAAATGAAACATTGAATTACAGTGGTAATATTTCATAGAACGTGGCTAGATATCTCGTATTTACTCGCAACTAATAGTGTACGTATTAAATTCACGCAATAAAACATTGTTTGTTGTTGTTTCTAAGGCAACCTGTCTGACGTAGTCATATCGAGGCCCAAGAAATTCATCGTGGTAAGGTGCTAGAAGTACGCCTATCGTTAGCCTTGGCCTTGAGCACCATACAGGTGACAATACGAATTAGCTAGGTGAAATTTCCCGAAGGGACAATAGATGGCGACACCACCTATCTTTACCTCAACAATTTAGGCATGGGACTGAAGAGGGAGGGAAATATTCTCCACAGTCTCCTGCACTCGTGATTCAGCCCACAAGATTTCGGAACCACTGATTTAACGAGCACGTACTCCGTGTGTACTCGGAGGGTATTTGGTAGCATCGGGCATCGAACCCAGGCCTTCCGGTCTGGAGTCTGATGCTCTAACCACTAGGCTACCCACGGCCTAAAAAAAGATTATAAAAACATTTGTAATAAGTGATATAAGAACAAAAATTTAAAGTGAATTCCTACTTTGGTCAACAAAGAAAAATTTAATTATAGAGTTTAGTTTTTATTAACCCTCTAAGCAGTCTGCACTTAAAGTCTTGCCATTCTGGAGATGCTTCAAAAATGCATCGCACATATTTTTTTGCTTTCAGGTGGGGTTCTCAAAAGCGGCTGAGCCGTATTTTTAAGAATGCAGCTCTGCCGCTTTTGGGAATCTTGCTTGAAGCAGAAAAAGCATCTCTGGAATGGCGGAATTTTACGTGCAGACCGCTTGGAGGGTTAAATAATTACGATAAATATAATATATATACATATGACATAATCACAATATTAAGTGGCAAAATAGAAAGCGATTTTTCATTTTCCTTTCTAATATCTATGATGTTGGACTATTATTTTTGTTTGTTACTATTTATTCATTCATGAAATTTAATTATTCCGATAAAGTAGTATACTAAAAAGAAATCACATTCTCAGAAATTACTTTATCCCAGATTAGATTCGAAATCACGACCTTTGGATTAGAAGTCAAACGCGCTATCCATTGCGCTGCAGAGACACAACGAGTGATTTTCCTTTTTATATATGCAGTTAGACTATTATTTTTGTTTGTTACTATTTATTCATTAATTAAATAAAAAAAATGAATTAATATTTGAAAAAACTGTATTAACATCAAGTGTCATCCACTACAAGTTCCAAAAAAATATATTTGAACTCGAGTGGATGAATAAAAAGTATTTTATTAACGAATGAAAATTTGAACAAGATGATGTATATAAATAAATATATATAGGGAGAATGTGAACTATATTAGTAGGAATTGAAAAACACTTTGAATATCTTTATTTGTTTTTTTGTGATCAATATTTGTAAGTGTAGTCATACTTTTCGAACACCCTGAATAGTGAAGATGCAAGTTTTTACATGAATATATTTCCCGGTTTTGAAAACACAAATATTTTAAGAAGCAGCTTTCTCGTTGTGCAAAATGGAATATTTTAAGGAACAAACCAGTTCTAATTGAAGAGCAAACAGTTACATTTATAGAATGTCATGAAGCAAATTTGGAACAGGAAACCTATTTTTTCTGGTTATATGTGTGTGTGCTTAATGTCATTTATATACATCCACGTAGTGAACTACTTATATTTCGCGAAAATTAAAACAAAGAGCTCTTTAGTATTAATTCTTCCAGTAACGTACCTTTCTAGTAATGAGTTCTTAATCCGAGCAAATAGAGTTGACAAAGACATTCGTTTTAAAAATTAATGAGTGTTTGTGCAATGCATTAGCTTAATGAATTCATTCTACTTGTTTGCATAGTATGCCTAAATATTTTATTTAAATAGACAAAATAAATTATTTTAAAAATTAAAGGGTCAAATTTTTTAAAAAAATTATTTTAATTGCAATAAAGGAAAGTTTTTATTAAATAGTGAAAATCGCTTAACACGAAGCGGAAGGGACTGAAATATTTTTTCGCGTTAAAAGAATTTAGTGTTAAAGGAAAAAAAAAAAAGAGTACATCAACAAGTTTGTTAGAGTTTATTTTATTTACATAAATATGAATATATGCATATATTTAATAAAAACTAATGATGCAAAAACGTCCACAAAAGCTTGAAGAAATTTAATTCTAATTTTTGAAAAACAAAATATTTATTGAATATTTCGAAAATAATCTGATATTTTTCTTTGCATTGTTTTTTTTAACATCAAATTGTCAACAAATTATTCGATGTCCTCTGTTTTGTTATTCATTTCCCAGTTGGAATGAGCGTCTAAATAACTGTGCATACTTTTCGTGACGTTCCTTACTTCGGATGATGTAGGAATAGGAGCTGCATTGTTCATTTCATTTTCATTGTCGGAATCTGAATCAATAATATTTTTTGAGCTTTGAACAAACTCTAAAATGTCTTTATCTGCCATAATTGGGACTGTACATTATCATCATCTACTGCAAGGAATTCTTCCGATAATACTATAGAACAATTCAATTCGGCAGGTGTTTTCGGTATTTTGTTCAATTCTAGAAGAGAAACCTTTTCGTGTTGAGCGATTTTCGTTTCGCGTTAAGCTAAACAAACGCATAATAGTTTTTCAGGACTGTTGTATTATTTTGGGTTAACTGATATTTCGTCTTAAGCGTTTTCGTGTTAAACCTATTTCATTGTATTTTTCCTTTGAAAATGGGGATGAGATAGAAACTTTTGCACTTAAAACCAAGCTCCATTCAAGAATTTCTTAGGAGTAATTATAATATTCATGTAATCCAATTAAAAAATAAAATAAAACCTCAAAAATTAACTGTACTCCATTCAATTAGGAAATGAGTTCACTTTTCAGAGGGATTGGAAAATTAAAAATGCTCGAAGTCTTTTTAATGACAAGAACTCTATAGTACAACGTCATTGAGGAACGAGTCCCTTGTACTAAACATATGAAACTATATATGGGGCAAAAATAATTAACTAAAAAAAAAATAGAGATAAACAGTTGTTGTATAAGAAACTGCGTAATTAAACTTAATTGAGCTAAATTTGTACTGATATTGTTTATATATAGAGAAGGCAGGCCACTTTTAGTTCGATGTCATTTAAAAATTTTAAGCTTTTGATTCAAAGGATTTTTAATTAAAAATGTTAAAATTAAACGTTTTAATTAAAAAATTTCACTCCCTATTTAAAAGATCCAGGAAACGTTAAGTAATATGATATAATATAATATCATGAATCAGTAGCGCACACAGGAATTTTTCAAGGGGGGAGTCCGGGGTTGAAAGTTCACCAATCTTGTATCATGCCCCTTTAGATTTTGTTGATTTTGGGGAACAAAATACCGTAAAAAACTAATTATTGAATAAATAATTAGCATTAATTAATAAAATTAATCATTAATAACAAATACTTAATTAAACTTTACGTACTATATACTTAGAATTATAATCAATCGAAAAAAAATCAAGGGCTTTGGGGGGGTCCGGACCCCCAGGAACCTGCCCCCCTTGTGTGGGCCACTGTCATGAGCAGAAAATAGTGCATCCTTTAACTGAAAATTCCCGGTATAGATTCCCTTAAAGTCCGCTTCTCGTCAAAAACACAATCAGCAAAAGGAAGGAATGAATTATTATGTAAAAAAAATATTAGTATATGCACACTGCATTATCTTGAATAAGAATACAAATCTGGAATATAAAATTCCTTATGAATTGTTCTCAAATTATGATCCTTTTATCTATTGCATACAATTAAAATAGAAAAAACGCTCAGTGTCTAATCAACTATCACTCATTAGTTAAAAATAATAAGTTGATTCATTTTCAAAAAACTCTTAGATTCGCTACTTAACAAAACCTTTCTCTAGAAAGATGTTGATTCATTCACACAAGTAGTATATAAACTATTTTTTAAATTAAATATTATTTTATGAAAATAAGGTAGCACACCCGAAGAAAGTATATTTAAAAATAAAAATAAATAAAATAAAAAAAAAACACCCATTAAAGAACCAGAAAGTTTTTACGCGCTCCGGCCAACGTACCACACGTTTACACCATTACAAGACAAAAGCTCTTATGTGTCAAATTAATAACTCTTCCATTGTTTAAAAAGCAGCAGGAATTCACAGAGGTAGAATTAACCCTAGATGCATAAAGTACAAAACCTTCAAGCTAAGCAAATTAAAACTCTTTAAAAGAAATTCTATCTAGGACAATCTTCCATTTTACTGCTCCTTTTTCCCTATTTAAAAAAATTTCCGTAAGTTTTGTTCTGGATACGAGAAAGAAAGTGCAGTGGGAAAAAAAAGAAAGAAAAGGATAAGAAACGAATTTTTCTTCTCTAAAAATAGAAGTTGGAAAATGGAAAGAAAAATACCCAAACTTTCTCCTTTCCTAATTTTGCTTCAGAGGCTCTAGATAGGGGCGCAAAATTGCCCAGAGGTAATTTCGTCTGATTACGGTCATTAGGGTTTGAAATATTCGAGATAGCAGCTACTCTTCCTTGAATGGAAGCAATCCACGGCACATTTAAGAGTGTTTAGGGTTCACCGAAAAGAGTTAAATAACCTCGCGTGATGAGAGATGAAATTCTGTTCAAAACATCGGGTATAGAGTCACTATTAATGCAAGTCCATTTGTATGTGCACTACCTTCAGTTATGCTATCTGTACTTTTTATATGTTTTCGTATTTCAAGCATTGTTCAAATCTGATTTTAATGCAATATATATATATATATAATCGGTACTATTTTAAATTGAATTAATGATTAATTTTCTTCTTTTAAAAATTGGGTGTTTACCTCAATTTATTTTTGCTGTCGAATTGCAGCATTTTTTTTTAACCTGCAAAATATGAATTCCTATACTATAATAATATACAGTGAAAATCGCTTAACACGGAACTGAGGGGGACTGAAATATGTTTTCTTGTTAAAGAATATTGTAAAAAAGAAATCGTATATTCAACAAAATTAAGTTTATTAGAGTGCATTTTGTTTACATAGTTATGTATATATGCATTTATTTCATAAAAATATTGAAACAAAAATAATTTTAAGAACTTAATGGAATTGGATGCAAAATTTTCAGATGTTTTGAAACACTAGACATAAATATGAATTTTTCGAAAATAATCTGATATTTTTCTTTGCATTATCTTTTTTAACATCAAAGTGGTCGATTTCGTCCGTTTTGTTACTCATTTCTCACCATTATAATGTGCGTCTAAATAACTGTGCATACTTTTCATGGCATTCCTCTATTCGTATAACATGGAAACGGGAGCTGCATTATTCATTTCATATACCTCATCGGAACCATCATCAATCATTTTTCTTTAGCTTTGAACAAACTCCAAAATATCTTTGTCTGCCATATATAATTGGAGCTGTACGCACATTATCATCTTCTACTGCAACGAATTCTTCCGATGATACAGTAGGACAGTCCAATAATACAAGCACTTTCTCAAACTTCGGCTGATGTTTTCTGTATTTTGTTTATTTCCAGAGGAGAAAACTTTTCATGTTAAGCAATTTTCGTTTCATGCTAAGAGAACAAATGCATGAATGTACATAGTAATTTGTTGGAACCATTGTATTATTTCGTGTTAAGGTATCCGACTACGTTCGGAACCATGATTTTAAAAAAGTGCATAAATGGATAATTTTCATGGTATTTAGTGTCACTTAGATTAGAATATATGTATAAAATTGTTTTAAGGACATTATGACAAAAAAAATTATTTAAATACAATATTTTGGCAAACAATCAACTTAGAATAACCTTTTTTCCAAATGTTCTCCTTTTGTAAAAAATGCTTCTATTATAATAATATTTTGCCTGTATATAGCTCAGACCTCTATACAAAGGCTCAACTATGATTTTTGAAAAATTCACATTATTTTCGGAGTTACAACCATTTGAAATAATGATCGGCGTATTTTCTTAAAATTTCTCCCTTCTGTTTTCGTAAAACATGGATAAACCGACTTCCAAGTTATGCATTTCAAAAAGTCTAGTTGAGCCTCTGTACAGAGGTCTGAGCTGAATACATGCAAAATATTATTATAATAAAAGCATTTTTCACAAAAGGAGAATATTTTGAAAATGTGCCATTCTATGTTCATTTTTTGTCAAAATATTGTACTTAAATAATTTTTTATTGTAATACTATTCTTAACCCAATTTTATATACATTTTCCAATCTAAGTGAAGCTAAATATCATAAATATTATCCATTTACACGCTTTTGCAAAATCACGGTTCCGAACATAGTCGGATACCTTAAACAATATTTCGCCTTAAGCGTTTTCGTGTTAAACGTATTTCACTGTATTGTCTATTTTGTGCATATCTAATAAATGCACTTTATGTAGAATCAAATGTGATCAACCACACTTTATTATTTTTAAACAGATATATGAATAAATAAATCTCATTATTAAATATTATTTAGAATGAACAAGATCTTCACACTGACTGGATAGTGATTAGTGACGCTGATTGCATGCCAAAGGGCCGTTTTCGATTAACGGAGAAGGCATAGATGTTTGTAAATGTATAGGCCTGTGTGCGGCTTGTGAGCACTTTAAATATTCATCGAGCCTAGGTGGTAGGGAAAGAGGAATGAGAGACTCTCGAAGTGTTGTTCCTCAAAATTCGGATGGAACTAAGCTAATTTATTCTGTCACCTGCATGATGCTCAACACAGAGCTGAGGCAAAAAGACAGGCGCAAACTAGCCCTCCTCTCTCCCTTCCTACGATGAATTTTGTGGGACTAGATCTGATGTTACTGTCGATAAGATGGGTTAAGTAACAACAAAAGGTGACCTTTCTAGTCGAAAGGTCATGGTTGTAAATTCGTGGTCGGTGTTATTTATGTCAAGTCCTGCATTCGAGTCATTATTCCATTTAAGATCCGCCATGTAAAGAGTTTGATGTACGTTAAATCTGTCGATACTGAAAGTCCTTAAGTTGGAAGGATATAGAAACTTGGAGAGTGGGGTCCCATCTCAGGTGTCATCCTCGTCAGTGGACCATAGTATATAGCTACCACACCCATCACTGGCGTTGTTCTTCGGAGGGTGACGTTCAGAGAGCCAATTAATCAATGAAATGAGCAAGTGTACAGAAAACCTCAAACCGAATTCAATTTGTGGTAATATATATTTAAAGTCTACATCAAACACAAAAATTATTTATATAGGCATTTGCATGAGGTCATGATACTACAGTATTTCAATAATCCTAGAAACCCAATTTGAATAATGGTAGCATGTCTTGTGTTTCAGTGTACTTCTCAAACTTTCTATCCTTACGACCCAATTTTCAATCACAATTTTCATCGCACCCCATCCATACAATAACAATGTATTGAATTCAATAATAATATACTTTGGCGTAAAGCCCCTGAGGGCCAGGGCTTTTGGCGACGGACCTCATAATTCTGAACCATGGTCAAGTGACGAGGACAACACCTGAGCTGGCAAACCTCTCCTAACTACCACACCACACCAACGGGAGGACGTTTGAGCTTTCGACAGACTTAAAGTGCATCGCGCCCCTACATGGCAGGTCTTTAGTGGTACTGGGCTCGAACTCACATGATATGCTTGCCATGATCCGATACCTTGGCCACTGGGCTACCGCAGCCCTCCGTAACTCTTTATAAGCATAACGTTTCCCAACTAAAGTGCAAAAGCAGCTGCCAAGTGGTGATGATACTAGATTAAATTTCATTTCCCTTTCGGTTAATTTTTTTACACCAATTATTTAAAAGTGTTCTTAAATTAAATTTTAACATTTATGCAAGCGTTTTGAAATCAGATCAAATATTGTATAATATTTTTTACTCACTTTCTGAGCATTCTTTAGAATTGTTTTTATTTGTTTAAAATACACTCTTCCATGCAACAAATCTACACTTAAGAAATAGTAAAAATAGTAATCATTTTAAATGTCATAAAACTTTACGTATTTTAAATTAAGTATTGCATGTTGTGTTAATGATTAGCATCGTAAAAACACGCTTAACAGTTTTTATAACATTTAACACATAGTGCTTAATATTTAACCTCATACACATTAACTCGATATTAAAGCTTTTAAATAAAGTAGTTTAAAATTGTGTTCAGTACACACACACACATTTTTGGGGGGATTTGTATCACTAAATAACATCTATGGAATTTTAATTTATGAAAGATAGATATGTATCTAGGGATTGCAATATCGGACCAAAATTCCAATACCGGTATTCGGTATTTTTTAGATCTTAATACCAGGATACCGGTTTTAATACCGGTAGTAGAAATTATAGAAAAAGAAAACACATGTGTTTTTTGTTTTGTTTGTTTTATTTGCCAGTTGCTTTATAAGAGATTGTAAATATCACAAAAATAATTTGTAACTTATAAATTATAACAGAATATGAAGAATCACAAAAAAAGAAAAGGAACATCTTATTTACACTGTGCCACCATATTCTTTTCATCATATGAATAATGAAACCAAACCGAAGTATTATCAAATGATTTTTTGTGTTCTTTAAAGAGTTATTCTTATTCATAATTATGAGTATATATATATAATGAATCTAAAAAATATTTTCAACCCTAAAGTATGATATGCAAATACAATGTGAATAACACAAACTCAACAATTTAAAATATAACTAAATATTACAAACTTTCATTACAATTACAACCTTGTTTTCACAGATACGAATCAGACTACGAATCCTGTGCGTGTGCAGTATCGCTGTGAGCTATAATAGGCTAGTTTTGGCCCACCTCCTTGGAAGATTTTCATATTTTATCACTTCTCTTGATGGTACTAGGCAACTTTATATCCCCAGTCTAACTAATTTCGCCGGTTAGGGAGACACACAAACAAAAACGTATATTATTTTGCTATGTTAGCGATCCCTGAACATATAATGGAGACAATTTCAAAAGAGAGAGAGAGAGAGAAATTTCTAGTAAATACCGAAAAACCGGTATTTAAACTTGTGAATTACCGGTATTACAAAATTGTACAAATGGCTCACACACACAATATACCGGTATTCGGTATGCCGGTATTGTGCAACCCCTATATATATCCATTTATCTGTATTTGGATATAATATCCATGAAATACTCTGTAATGTTTTAACGTCATAGAATATTTGCATGTTTTTTAACAATATCTTTTTTGCTCACCTTGGTATATTACATCGTAATTATATCTATTTGTACATAAGGATTGTCAGTTACATATGTCACCACAGAAGGGTCCCTGAATCTTAAGACACTGGGAACACATTTCTCTAATAAAATATCTCATGTGCAGTAAAAAATACAAGAGGGGGAAGCATATAAATATTTTTACAGAGTAAAAAACTAGGCCAATCTCCTATCATTAGGGAGCCCAAACATTCTCCTTCTAAAAATAAATAAATGCTCTTGACAGTGGCGATGCTTCCCACTCTAAACTATGGCAGCCCACACTATAAAAGCGAAATGTACTAATAATAAACTATTGTAGTGAGAGCAATGGAAAATGGTGTTTCTAAATTGAGAAGTACACCATTCATTAAGCGTCAAATAAGTAATCAAAGAGAACTCTTTTGTTATTACTGTCAAATCCAAATACCCACACCCTTCAAGCAAAATTCTGGCTAACGGCCAGCTCTGCTAAGAAGAAAGCCTAATTTTTTTTTTACTGCCAGACTTCTCGTAAGAGCTTCTTACAGTAAAAATGGTTGATTGTTTTGTAATGGGCAAAGAATTAGATTTATTTCGAGGTTAATGCTGGAATTGACACAAGTGATACATAATTTGTAATGAATTTCTTCTAATTAAGCAGTGTTTTTTGTGAACCAACGCGTTGGTTGCGTAAAACAAGTTGTTAATACATTTGTTGCTGTATCATTTTTAAACAAACTTATGTTCTGTGTGTGTGTGTGGTTTGTTTTAAAATGAAATAAAAAATAAGAAGAATTTAGTAGTAAACTATTTAAAGAAACATTTGAAATGTAAAGAAATAAGCGGAACAGAAAAATAATGCAGTAAAATTGTCAATTATGTCGCTGAAAAATTCGACTTTTATTTTATACATATTTTGTAGGAAAATCACGGAGTTATTATTAGTAAATTACGGAGAGTGTAGTGTGTAAGATTTATTATGCAAGCAAATTATTTTTCCAAACATCTTAAAGCAAATGAGTGTTGACTGTGTGACATTGATTTATTAATTTCTCAAACATTGTAGTAGTTGTCCTAATATTTATATAAAGGCTCTGCCTCATCAGGCAGACCTCACTTTTCTCCTACATATAAACTTCACTCCTTATGTAGGCAGTCTGCATAAAAAACAGCAAGTTTTCTAATTTCATTTGAGGTACCCTGTACCCAAAAGGCTTCAGTTCATTAAAAAATATATACAATATTATATTTCAGAGGAGATTATCAATTATAGTTAAAAAGTTATATAGTTTTAACACATATTTCTCACAAAACATTTAATTTTAAAACCTATTAAAAATTTTACTCTTAAGTAGGTATAGATTAAAAGATATTCCAAAGATATGAATAAACAAAATTTGTGACAAAAATTTAGCGTTGACAATATTAGAAATATGAAATATTGCGTTGCATATTGTATAATATTATAAAAAATATCAATATATATGCATCAGTTTTATAAAAAAAAATGTATCATAGTAAATTATCTGTTTCAAGTAATTAGATGTTACTGTTTTTTTTTTTTATTTATTGTTACTGTGTGTGTATCACACAATTATTCTATGAAGAACATACAGTAGTAGAGTTCTTGAAAGTTATTGTTTTTCTCGCGCTTGAAACTTTTTTTTTTTTTTTTTTCATTCAAATTTTATTTATGCGCAAAAAATATATACACATACATGTCTCTTAAAAAAGTACTTTGTAAAAAAAACTGGTCACGGGTTTTTAACACTCAAATAAGAAAAAAGAAATTTTTATTAAAAAATTTAACTCCAAATAAGAAGGCAATTTTAGGCAAATCAAGTGATCAAATTAAATTAGATTTTATAGCAGGAAAAATATAATTCGATGTCAGAATCTTTATTAATTATTTTTGTGTAATATATAATTCAAAAGCAACAAAATTTTTATTGAGTAACATGAAAATGGTAAAGTATATTTTTAGGCATAATTTTTCTGTATTTAATGACCTTGATGGTTTTAATTTAAAACTCTCTTTCTTCATTATTTTTTCATGTGTGACTATAAGTACTTTGAATTTTTTTCTGTGAGAACCCATTTTTGCAATTAAATGAATGATTGATTGATTGATTGATTGAATATTAACATCGCACTGTTCAGCTGCACGAGGGCTTTTGGCGATGGGCCACGTAATTTTGAACCATGGTCAAGTGACGTGGATGACACCTGAGCTGGCACCCCCTCTCCTAACTACCACACCCCACCAAAAGGAGGACGTTTCAGCTCTCGACAGATTTAACGTGCGTCGCTGCCCTACACGGCAGGTCTTTAGTGGTACTGGACTCGAACTCGTGACAAGGCAAGCCACGGTCCGATATCTATACCACTCGGCTACCGCGCGGCCACTGTAATTAAATCAAATTCAAAGAGCAAAGAAATATTTTGCGAAACCATTTGCACATTTTATTACAATTTTCCTCCGATTCTTTTAGTCTGATAATAACCATTTTCGACAGAACTATAATCAACTTAGATGCAATTATTTACTTTATTTGATTCTTGAATGAAATCATTCAATTTACGTTCCTAAGCAGAAACTCCATTCAATCAGGAAAATAAATTCCAAGTCTTGGCTATTCCCATGCAGACCAAACATGAAATAATGAGTGACCCAATGCGGACCAGACCTTTTGACCGATCAATAGGATCCTTTTAACGCTTTTGTGGAACAGGACAGCCACACGAAAACAATGGACTCTGGTAATCAGCAGCGAAAAGGGGACCTTTATTTGCTCGTGCCCTGCCCACCCCTTATTCGCGAACAGTTTCGATTTCGGGAACGGTCAAATAGTGTAAGGGGCTTCACTATTTGCATACATTTCTCAGTCATCTGAAGAAGCAGCGTTCCCGTACATCTTGTGAATTGAGTAGGGTAGTTGTTTAATTCGAAAAATAGTTTGTGTTGGGGGTTTCAAAAGCACAACAGTTTCTTGATTGATGTTCCTTTTGAATTATTCTGAGGGTGCCTTTCAGCATTGTTCCCCTGATTGATCGTAGCTTTGTGTGCGATTGCATAGTTTTATTTTTATAACTACATGAGTTGCTTAGAACAAATGCAAATTTACATAAGGCATGTTGCGAGTTACAATGAGGATTTAAAATAGAAACGAAAGCTTTCAAGGAAATACGTTTGAAAAGCAATAGATTCAACAAAGAAAATGAAATCTGGTGCATTGTTGGCTGGACTTTTGTATTTTGTAGAAATCATTCTACTGTGAAGTCATGTCTTTTCAAATTTCGTTAGCAATAATTGTTGAATCGCTTCATACGAAGCCAGAATTTCTAACACAATCCTCTATTTTTATTTCATTGCTGTTATTCCCTGAAAAATCGATACTTAAATTAACTGCTGACAAATTGCTCCGGGTAATAATTCTAATTTTATAAGTTCCCGGTATTTCTTATTGAATATTTATGAGTTAAAATTGAAGAATATGATTGATTGATTTTAACTTTGCACACTGCGAAGGAACACGAGGGCTATTGATGAAGATTCTCGTGATTTTTAACCAACATTAAGGGATAAAGACGATGCCTCAGTCAGTCTTCCTTTCTCCAAACTCTTCCCTATCCCTTCAACGGTAGAACTTCTCACGGTAGAGTCTCGATAAATTTAACGTGCATCAGACCCTCTACACCAGGGGTGTCAAACTCTTGACCCAAGGGTCACATGTGCCCCGCAACGAACATTTTTGCGGCCCAGTCAATATATCGGCATATGATAATGTATAATAAAATAACAAACCAATGCAAAATAAAAATATTATTGATAGAAATCTCTAAACGTTTTAACCCTTTATCTACCGACGGTACTTATAAGTACCGCTCACTTTAAAATAACATAGAATAACCAATTTTACGAATATTCTGACAATGCTTAGCAGGAATATTCTTTGAAATCCACTCTTCCAAGATATATGGCAGCACGGGTTCTATGATGAGTATTTTAGCGGGGAAGGCGAATAGTTTTATAGCAAAAGTTGCGTTTTTAGCGGATTGCAAAGATTATCATTTTTGTCCCGAAAAAATAGTTAATGTCAAAATTTAAGTATCTTACATTTTGTATCTTAATGAGGACCTTAGTAAACGATTTAATTCTTTATTTTAAGTGAACAGTGTATATAATTAATTTTACATTTGGATGTCTTTAATTAATTAATTAGCTGTAACGGATTGAATTTACTAAAGTTGAGTATTTTATTTATGTATATCCCTTAATTTTCAAGTAGTGATACACAAAAAAAGTATTGCATGAAAAAAACTGCAGTAAATCATAATGCGGTAGATAAAGGGCTAAAATTATGCTATTTTTCCTGCTTTTATATATGCTTATTATAATGTATTTATTGAAACAAACCCCTACGTTTCTATGAATATTGAATTTTTTGAGGCCCACCGAAAATTAAACTTTGTTTGTTTGGCCCAAGTTAGCATTTGAGTTTGACACCTTTGCTCTACACTAAGGGTCTTTAGAGAGAGAGAGAGAAGTACCAGCACTAAACAATTCTACAACGGTAGCTATACGTTCGTGACCATACCCGTACGACTACTCTCTCTGCTGTCAAAGAACTGATGTTAACAAGAATTAGAGAGTATAGGATTAGAAATTTGAAAGTTTTAAATAACGTTCTTAATGTGTGAGTCTAATGAAGTGTAAATGGACATGGGTGTGTGTGTTCTGAAAGTTATTTTAATATGCAAATAAGACCCATCTCAAATCTGGGGAATGAGAATATTTTTTTATCAAATTCTAAGACACCATTATTTTATTAAAACTTAGCTTCTTCTCTATTGGTTAGAAAAAAAAATTCCGTCATTTATCGAAATTGACCTTTTTTTCCTTTCACAAGGCCGTACTGATTTTTTTTTTTATGCTTTATTCAAAAAAATTCTTAGTAAGAAATATTTTTCTTGCTGTCCTCTTTTATGCTTATTTCCTGTGCAAAATATATAACCTTTTAATCATTAAAAAAGCTTTATTAAGTTACAGTAAATTCAAAACAAAACAAGCATATGACAAGTAAAAAATACAGAAAAAAAAACTTTAAAAAAAAAATGCTAAAAATATGAAATCCCAATTTACTATAGACTTGCTTTGTAGAGTGGTTGATGCATGTTAAATTCATCGATGCTAAAAGATTTCCCTTTGATTCATGTAGAAGTTTAAAGAGAGGGATAAAACTCAGTTCTCATCACTAAACCTGGGTTCAAATCTACGGTGTCCGTTGACAATAGTCCTCGTGTCGCTTCAGAATACGAAGGGAATTCAGATCTTGAAATTAAAGCGAGATCTTATATATATATATATATATATATATCCTACACTTTAGAAATTTAAGAAACAATTGTTTATTAGTGAATAACTTAATCAGGTAATGGTTATATATAATTTCTCACTATACGAGTTTGAAAACAATTTTATCAGTTTTTCTGGAGAGTTTGATAGCTTTAATATGTGTGTGTCTTTTAATGTACTTTTTAAATAGAAATGATTACGTCTTTTGAGCTGTTACTTTGTATTACTTTTTATTCCCGATGATTTTAGTTAGCTCATGCGTTATTTCTTGTCCCCTATTTTAGTTTTCTTTGTTAACAATATGTGCTGTTTTTTGGCAGATTGTTTATAACTCTTCAATTATGTTTACTAATATTTTTATGCTTCTTTCAGTTCACTTTGTGCTATGCTCTCTGTAACAGGACTTTAAAAGTGTACTTTTTTATTTTATATATGTGTATATGAGTTAGATTCAATCTGCAGCGTGTTTTATCGTAAGATGCTTAAAATAGATCTGAATTTCAACGCCCTTTTGTTATTCACGAACGAAAAAGAAATCTCAATACGAAAACAAAAATCTAATTTGTTTTGGAATGTTTTTCAATTTTCCAAAACGTACCTTATTCAAAATACACTCCAAATCCGCAACAAAAATATTAAATCTCCACCATTCCTACAACTCAAGTAAGAATTTCCAAGGGGGGGTTCTCTTCTTTCCTACTCTTCTATCCTTCTCAAAAAAGAAAAAGAAAAAAAAGAATACACGATCCCTCTGCTAAAGAAAATTTTCCCTCCACTTTTTCCCCGAGTTCGAATAGTACTTGACAACTGAATTGAAATGTGAATATTTTCCGGACTATCTTACCCCCGTGTATCAATGCGAGAGAGATCTTTTTAAGGTTTCTTACCACGATCCAACGGCTGCTATTGATCTGGCCTCGACCTTTCAACATGAAAGACTGGAGGGGGGGCAGGCACATTGGACCCCCTCTCATCCCTCTTTTCTTATTTTTGATTAAAAAAAAGTAAAGGGTGTATGTCAAGAATGATAAAGTGTCGACCCCCCCTTCCCAACGTGTCAAAAATTGTCCTGCTTCCGCGCCCTCTATCCGGGTACTGTGACATCAGTCGGGGGCACAGAAGCAAACTTTCCCGTCAGTTGCCGGATATGGAAACTGCCGGAAGGTCCTGCAGAGATTTTTGTGCAACTCTTTACCTTTGTCGTGTACCTAAAATAGGAAGGATTTGGTTGTGGCCTTTACAAAATTCTGATATACATGAAAGAAAGTTGCTGTAGAATTATTCTACTGATTGGATATAAATACGAGCTAAGCTTTGACAAACAAAGACAGGAACGCAATGCTATGTGAAATCTCCCTGACTTAAATATAAATTTTACAGAGACTCTATCCATTAAATTGTAATAAGAGATATACTCGTAATTTTTGAAAAGAAGAAAAGAAAAAAAAAAACGCTACCTGTGCAGTTCTATTAAACAAATTCACCATTCCCATTATTGTCTTTATTTCTATTTTTTTATAGGCTTCTCAATATTTTCCATTGCTTTCGCAAAATGTGGGACGTTTTCCTTTTTGTAAAGTTATCTATGAAGCTGTTCTGTTATTTTGGAATTTTTTAAACTATTTATATTACAACTCGGTATGGCATACATAAAGATAAGGCTTGAAAGTATATAGGGGCTTTAATTTTTTGATATTTATTTGATTTGGTTTCATACTGATTAAAATATAATTTTATGGAATTTTTCATATAATTTTATAAATCTTTTTTATAAACTTTTTGCATTTACTTCTCACAGTTCTTATATTACTCTAAGTTGGCATTTTCCATAAAATTACCCATTTTCATATATACTAAATTCAGGTAATCGGAATATCTAATATACCGATGTTCACAAAAATATTCATTTTCGAAAATCCCTTATTCGGCAATTTTTCTGTCATAAATTCCATCCTAAGAAGAATAAATCAGGACAACTAATTTATTAAAAATAAATTTAATTGTATTACTTAACTCGAGCCTTGCATTAGTTCTTTTGAAAATTCCCTTCAGTTATATAATACAGAAGTCACACATTCCTTTAAGAGCCAGCTCACATGATATCGGAGATTAGACATTATTATCCTTAATAAAAACAATTTTGCTACCCCGGCGGAACGTGGAATGTTCCAGCACAAATTTACAGGCTGAGTCTTAAAAGGTCACTATCACTATTTTGCAGTTACAAAAAAAATATATAGCAGGTTTTCACACGGGTTTCCCTTAATTAACTTCTGTGGTTATGTGGTATGTGTTTTTATGAGAACCCCTCCTTATGAATTAATTATGATATATGTAAATAGGCATTACATGTAAGCTGATCTGAAGAGAAGATAAGGAACAAAACCAAAGAAAAATACTACGAAGTGTCAGTGAGGTTAGCAAACGATTGGCGAATGTCCGGAAACTTATTACTAATTTCACAGCATGATTGACATAGGAAAAGGTCTTGGATAGAATAAGTAGTATATCCTTGAAAGCTTAGCTGCTTGGAAGCTTCATTTTAATATAAGATTTTTATTTCGTTAAGGTTCGGGGTTAGAGAGAAACTTCTCCAAGAGTACAAGTATTTTTGATATTCTGATTAAGGTGTACGAATACAAAACCTACACTAAAGCTTCTGTATCAATTCTGTATTAACTACAGAACCAATGGGCTCAGAGAGTTCTAATCCGATGCAACAGTTTTAAAACATTTATCTTTATTCTCGATAATATACCCCTGCTTAATATTAGGACATTTTTCGATTAAAGAAAAGTGTGACGGGTGATTTCCTTTTCTTTACTTTTATTAAACAATTTGTATCGATGGCTTAGAGGTAGCGTAAAAGCTTCGTAAGCCTAAGGCAGTGGGTTCGATCCCGGCAGGATTGGATAGATTTTCTGGAAGCGAAAATCGTAGGCACGCTTGTTATATGATTATTGGCATGTGAAAGGGCCCTTGAGTATCAGTTTGGCTCTCTGGTACTCTCAGCAAAATTAAATCAAGGCAGTTTTAGCATCCGATGAAAGCTTGAATTAAGCGACCATATTTGATATCGAGAGCTGACACTACATGATGCCACTATGAAATGGTTCTCACATTTGGGGATTGGCCGTGTCTGCGTACTAGCCAATATGCAGCCCATTAAAAAATAACTTTTACTACAAAGTGGTCAAAAGAACTTATAACCCTGTTTTTTTCTTTATTCTTAATTGATCTTTTGTTCACCAATTTTTTAACAGTGGAGAGCTTGAGAATAAAGTTGGGTTCAATTTGGGATAAATGATGTTGTTGCGATTAATGCCATTCCAAACGATGCTGGGAAATCGAAGTCGATGAAATTCATCGGGACAAAGTTTTAAAATACGTCTGTCGGTTTGGCCGCAGCCATAAGCATTATACAGGTGACAGTATGTTTTAGCTCCTTTCCACCCAAATTTTGAGAGATAGCTCTGGGGTCTTCCGACCCTCCTCTCCTACTACCAATATCTCTCCAGATGACTTTCAACTCGACAAATATTTAATTTTCCACATGCCGCATAGCCATTATACATATACAAACATCCATGCTTTCTTCAGGATTCGAAACTGGGTCTACGGCTCAGAAGTCAGTGTCGCTAACTAGATATAAATAGAACATACTAACTCTAGTTAGAGGTTTGTATGATGTACTCACACAAATTTGAGCTGCAACTAAGTTAAGCCTATATCTCTACTTGACGTCTTTATAACAACATCAGCGAATTTACAACATCTTCTCAATTAATTTTTCTTGTAGTCTATCTGGGATACACCCAGTAGAGGTTTTAACCAAATGAGAAAATTTGTAAAAGTAACTAGAAATTAAAGTTCTTTTCTATTCCTGTTTTTTTGTATAAACTTAGGGGTAATGCTCATGGAAACATCATCTGCTTTACTTGTCTGGTACATTTGCTTATCTGGAAGATGTAGGATAAGTAAAACAAACAAAAATGGTTTATCATAGCATAGCAAGAAAGAGGAGCAACCCTCAGAACTCAGGATGTCTAAAAATGACTCAAAACATACATATTTATGATAACCATATCACAGAAAAATATATATTGAACATTAATTACTGAACTTAGTCAAAGTGGCTCGATTTTTAATATGCCATCTCCATTATGTATTTATCTCTCTTTTTTCCAACTATTTAGTGCTTCATATTTTACTTGCATACCACTGAAAACTTTCTTTGGTAATTACTTACTCGTCACGCGAGAGAGTTTCCATAATTTTTTCCCTTCAAGAGTTCATCGTATAATTAGCTTTGCTTAGAATGTAAGCGAAAAAAAAGTCAAATGTGCAGAAGGACAAAAAGGAAACATAAAAAGCATAAACGTAATAAGAAAACATAAATGTCTGGCATACCGATAATAGTTAGAAGAGACATTTAGGAAAAATTCTGGCTTGTTTAAATAAAGAAATCAACTTAGAAACGGTTCTTTTTAATTTCTTAATTTGCTTTCTCTAGATTAAAACTTTCATGCCTGCTTGAGTGTGAAAGATTTAAAAGATGCCGTGGCTTTTTCGAATGGCTTGTTTTGCTTTTCTAAATTTATGTGCAAGGTTTCTTACAAGTTTCAGGGAGCAAAATTTAAGAAAATTCACTCTTTTTTTTTCTTTTTTTTTTTTTACAAAAATTTTTATTAAAAAAATTTATACGGTACAACAGATTATATAATGAAAAGGGGACAAATTCAATAAAAAGAATGATTCTATTGGAAATGAAATAAAAACGATCTGGAGGTGATAGCACAAGTCTCATTATTTCGGCAGCAGGTCTATATGTTCACTGTAGAAAGAACGTGGTTGATTCTTTAGGGTGTCCTGTCCAGCTTCCCTCACTTCATACTCCAAATAAAAACGTAATACTGTCCTAAGTGGTCTAAAGGCCTAGAAGCCACAGGGTGACAAATCTAGACTGTACGGTGGGTGTTCTAACATTTCCCAGTGTTTTTTTAAAAGTTGCCTTGGTTTCAAGGGAGACTTGTGGGCAAACAATGTCATGGAAATTCGATATCATTTGCTTCCCTTCTCGGTTTTTTTACTTCAACTGTTCCAAGATGTTCGACCTAAACAGTACTCGCCATAGTCTGCCATTATTCGTCGATAGATGTTCGTATTAAACTCACCTCCCGTAAACAGAAACCGCACTTTGTTCCAATCTGGACGCATCCTTATATGGCACGACCTTATTTTCGATTAATTTACTCTACCACTAACAGGTTTCAGTGTTAAATGTCACATTCAGTGTACACTTCTTACCGTAGGGGCTATAGGAAGTCTAGTGGTTAGAGCATCGGACTCCAGACCGGAGGGCCTGGATTCGATGTCCGATGCCCACGAATACCCTCCAAATACACACGGAGCATGTGCTCGTTAAATCAGTGGGTCCGAAAGTCTTGTGGGTGGTCGCAGCAGAAACCACGGACGCAGGGTGCTGGAGAATATTTCTCTCCCTATTGTAAAACAAATTTTAAATACAGATGGTGCTGCAAGTCATCTAAGTGTATACATACTTTGTTTGGCTTGTAGAGTCAGTGAGTGTTGTGTAATGTTCGTTGTGCGTGATGTCTTCTATGTGTTTCGTCCATTAAACAAAATTAACTAAAAGGATGGACTTGGACTAATTACTGGAAACATAAAACCATTGGATATGATCACCTAACTGACCCATGAAAATAAGGATTTAAGGAAATACAACACTCCCCTCCAGCTCATACTTTAATTATGGATCTGGAGATAGGTGGTGTCACCATCTATGGTGTAGAAGTCTAACCTGTCTCAGGCTCTGGCAACTTTCTTTCCCTCCCTTGGGGTAGGACACGCCAATAACAACTTCCCACCATCCTTCGTGTCCCTGTATAGTGGTTCTACTATAGCTGTACTCATTTTAAAGCAAACGCATGAGTCAACTTTTCATTTGGGTAACCCTTATAGATTTCAAAAAATTGTAATCAACTATTCTCACACTCTTGGATTTTTTTTCAGTTTAAATTAATGAGCTTCTTAGAAGAAACAAATGGCTTCTAGAGCCCCTTTGAATTCTTTTCTCTGTGGATGTAATTTTCAGTCCTGACGGATTAATGTAGCTCTCAGCAGATTGTTATCAATTATTTTTAATCTTTTTTATTCTCCAAATCAAATATATTAAGCACCTCATGCACTTTTTAAAAAGTTTGTTGGAATCATACCATGTTTGATAAAATCTTAATAACTTTTAAAAGACAATGACATATTTTTATTTAATTAATCATACTTTCACTTTTAAATAATAGGTTCAACAGACAGCTTTTGTGGTTTACGCTTTCTCAAACAGGAAGGGTGTGAATTAGTAATTTAAGGTCATAAATATCTGATGTTAAGGACATAAACTGATCTTTTTACATAAAGACGTTTTGTATTAAAGGGAAAAAAACGTAAATTTTAAAAGAATGTAAGCGTTTATTTTTGCATTTATCATATTTGTGTGTAATCGAATTATATTCTGACATTGAATTCAGCATGTAATACAGAAAATGTTCTTCAAATAAGTAGTAATATTATCATTTGTCTTTGAAAAAATTCCTTATCAAAGAAATAATTCCTGTAATTACATGTTCCTTCTACAACTATACAAAGCACCTATATATATACCGTAAAATCCGGAGTACAACGCGCACTTTTAACACAAAAAATAAGATCGAAACTCAAGGGTGTGCGTCTTACGCCGGGTCTAAAAAATATAGCTTTAAAAATAACAAAAGAAATGAGTATAAAATTTTTTTTTTATTTCTATATGTATCAAAATACTGCTTACTTAAAAGAAATGACTTGCCTTATGCACGAAAAAAGAGTTGTAGTTCTAGAAAACTATTTTGTCAAAAGTCTGTCATAATACCTTGAATAAATGACTTCAAAACATAAGAACAATGTATACTAATATTTCAGACTTCGTAAAAAAAGAGGGTGCGCGTTATACGGCGAATATACCTAAAAACTAAAAAATTTATCTTGAAAGTATATCTATGGGAAAGTTTTTGTTCTATGAACTTATTTACTTGTTAAAACATATATAGATAAAATAAGCAGCAAATATTTTAAGAGTCTACTCATTTTGCTTCAATCAATCAATTTTAACCTTGCGCAAAACGATTCAATATACACATTTCGGTTCGTATACCAATATTTAATTTTTTTTTTTGTAGCATAAATAGCTTATTAACTTTTATCTTATTTAAAACGTGTCAAAAAAATAGTTCACCCTTATACTTATCCATTTTACCCTTAATAGTATCCTAAATAGGTAAATATGTTGAATATTCATATCTTTTATATACGTGTATGTTAAAATTTAAAGGAATACATAATATCTCATGAATCTGTATTGATGTAATTTATTGGAGTTTTTGTGATGGTTTCCTAATTCAAGAGTATTTTCCTTATAGAAATGGGTAGACGAAAAATTAAAATCTTTTATTATTTATTATCGTAAAATCCAGCGTATAACGCGCACTTTTAGCACAAAAAAATAACATCTAAATTTACGGGTGCACGTTATACACCGGGTATAATAATGATCGTTTTAGAAATAAAAAAAAATGCGATGTATATAAAAAACTTAGACTTCTACAAAGATCGAAATACTGTTTATTTCAAAGAAATGTAATAATGAATTTAAAGGGTTATTTTTCTAGAAATATACTATATTTTTCAAAATAGTGGGATAATACCTCGAATAAAACATAATAGCATGATTGACGTACATTGCAGGTTCCTTCGTAAAAAAGTGGGAACGAGTTGTACGGCTAGTATACCTCAAAATTAAAAAATGCAGCTTGAAAATATAGGCGTTGTCCACCGGTGCTCGTTCTGCGCTGGATTTTACAATAGTTTAAATCCAACAATATACTTCTCATGTCTTTAGAAAAATTTAAGGGGAGTCGGAAACCTCTCTTTCTCTCTATATTGACAATGTTAATTTAGCTGTTTTCGATGTACCTTTTCTTAAAATCTGTTACATGTATATGCTTGAAATTTTTCATACAATTAAAGTACATCTTTCTCGTTATACTGAAATGAGCTTTTAGCTAATTTTGAATTTTTTCATAATTTATACAATATTTTATCAAATATAGTGAAATTTGACCCGTTTTTCACATGAAAAAATTTGTAAAAAATAAATGTTTGAGTTTTTTTACAAAAAGCTCATTTTACTATATATTACCTATCACATTACAAATATATTATACAAAATTTAATACCTGTGAACAATAGTTTCTCAGAAAAGGTACATCGAACATCAAAATGTACATTTTGAGATAAATTGATTTTAATGTATACAGTGAGGCTTTTAATCGGCTATGAAAAATTAAAATAAAATTCTCAATTTACATAAAAGGTACATGTTTTGGTTTATATCAGGCGTTCACAACTTTTAAGCAAAAACGAAGTTATTTGTTTACCTTTTTCGCCATTCAAATGGGCATGTCTCAGTTTCAACGATTATTTAAAAATAGGTTTTAAGGTCTTCTAATTGCCCTAGAGGTTTAAGTAAGGCATTTTTGGAAAGGTTAAAATCTATACAGTGTGAAAATGTAAAAATCTCAAATTGTCAAAAGAGATTTTAGCTTTCCAATAGCTTAATTTTCCCCGGTGTCCAATACCTTTTAGCAATTTTAAAATACTGGTTATCCTGGCCTTGATGATATTTGAATAAAATTGTAGTATTAATAGGAATTATTTATTTTTAAAAACAGAGTTAGTGTCCTGATCTTGAGCGTCATATGAAAGCAGCTTATATAAATATATATATAAACAGTCCGTTAAAAGTCATCCAGTGCATTGACTGCTTGTGTACTTAGGAGCGGTGCATCTTAATCGGTGGCCATGTGCTAAAGCTGCTGAACTTGCTGGAAAGAGCGAAAGAGTTAGAGGCGGCGGCTAAATGCGGTCACGGGCGACAGTTATAAATAGTGGACGTGACGAAAGAGCCCACCCCTTGGCACCGGTGGCTTTATCAAAAAAAGAACACGCGTTCTCGTTCTCTCCCAGCTGAGTGACACACAACAACAAAAAACACTGACTGCCGATCCGCAGTTCTTCAGTTCAAGACACGCCGAAGACATTTTAAACATGTGTCGATCTTCTGTTGTTTGTCGCGTCTACTCTTGCACTTGAAGGATTGCTTCCTCCAGTTGTAATCGCTTGAACAACTTTTATTAATCGTTTCTTTTTCGCTTGGTTTTGTATTAAGTCTTGTTCATGTGTTACTGTAGAACAAGAAGTGAAAAAGCACCTACTTAATGCCTTTTCCACTCTTTAATCCTGCACATGAGTTGAACAATCGAATGATTTTTTTAAGATTACTTTTTTTTGTTATCACCTCTTAAATTTTCTTTCTTTTTCTATATGTATGTAGAAATGTGTCTCCGAAAGTTCTGTATACAGGAATATACTTAAAATACTATACAGTAAGGGAGAGGGGGAGTACTTATTAAAGTCGCACTGTAAAACAATGCGAGGGCTATTAGCGATGGACCTCATAATTTGTAACCATGCTCTAGTGACGAAGGCTGCAATTGAGCTCACTCGCCCTTCTCCGAGATTCCACACTACGCCAACGTTAGTACTTTTAGCCTCGAAAGATGTAACGTGCTCCATTCCCTCTAAAAGGAGGGTTTAGAGGGTCTTCAGTGACACTAAGGCTTGAACTCAAGACATATGAGTGACGTATACAGTATGGGATAATTTGAAGGTATGGAGGGGAGCTGAGGTGTTCTTCTTGTCATTTGACCATCGTTCAAAATTACGTGTAGCTTTCCAGAGTGTATATATAAATATTATACAAGAGTTGCCCAAATGAAAAGTGAACATGGGTGATTGTGTAAGAATAATTGAAACTATAGCAAAATCTTCAAAGAGGGATATAAAGGGTGGTAGGAGGTGCACACCGCATGCAGTGTTCAATAGTGAAACCTGTTTGTGGTACATGAAATGGATCGACATTTAAGTCGTGGTATACATAGATGCATCAGTATTGAATCAATGCGTGTTCTTAAGGCTTCTGATTGCATAAGGTGAGCTTAATGTGGACATCTATCAGTGAATGAAGGTAGTCTACGGGGTGCTATGTATTGATCGAAAGGCTTGTAAAACTTTCGTAAGGAGAGGTAAACGATATTATATCTCCATGGCAATGCCCTCTCCAACGTCTCCCATAAAACATAAAACCCAGATGATCTTAAAAAAATTCCGATAAAATGGTTTGAACGCCCACCATACTGTCCGGATTTATCACTCTGAGGTTTCTCCTACGTTTTTCCACTAAAGAGAGCATTACGTTTCCATTTAGATAATGAAGTGAAGGAAGTTGTTCAGGACTCCCTCCAAAATTAACCACGATCTTTCGAAAGCAAAGGCATGGACCTGCTGCAGAAACGAGGGTGCCTGTGTTACAACGTCTATGGCGATTTTTTTTGTATTCCTATAAAGGTGTTTTTTTTATTTAAACTGCCCACTTTTTATTTATACACCCCTTATGCTATAAAATATATTGAATGTTATCCATTAAGAGATATCCTGTAGATAGCGTGAAATAATAAAATTTGCAATTTTACTTTTCAAACCGAATTCGGAGAAACAGTACACTAGGGCAAATCATTTTTTTTTTTTTTGTTTTGTTCAAATAACCCAAACAGTGTGGATAATGTTTGCGTGTGTTTCGTAATAAGTAAACAATTTATCCAACACCTGCGAAACCTTACTCGAAAATTAACTCGTCACATTCTCCTATACATCAGAACATTTCCTATTGATATCCATAATCACTAAATAAATTTTATGAGATGTTAATTTTGACTTCTTTTATATATAGGGTGGGATAGATATCTATATACGAAACATATATATATAAAGAGAGAGGTACTGTGTGTGTGCTGTAACTAAAACCTCGCTTATACCACAATGGTGTAACAAATTTTACTCTTCGACAATTATAAACTTTTTAAGTGACCATTTCAGCAACAATTATTTATTAACAATTAATTAATTGTTAATTATTTATTTCCTTCTGGCCATTTTCAAGTACATTGAAGATTGAAATATCATAATGAATATTCAAACAATTTTTAAATCATGTACGTCGTCTTTTAATTTTAGGTTGAGAAAATATGTCAATATAACAAAATCCCGTAATTTTTTTTTCTAACGTTGTACATTTTTTTTTTCATTCAAGCAGACTTATAAATCAGATTCATTCAGATAAATTTTAAGTAAAAGTTACATTTGCTGATTTTTTTAACGGCTTACGCGAAAAGCGTTCTAGAAATATTTAAAAATATTCTCATTACTACTTGTTTTTCATACTTTTACAGCTAAATTTTATTTAAGTTCGAAAAAAAAATTTGGGGATTTAATCGTAAAAATGTTCTGTTAGAAAAGAAGTGCAGATAATCGGTTATAGGATTTAACAAAATAATGTATAATATCAGCACATTTATTTTTAGGAAATAATTATGTTAATGAGAGAAATATATTTTGTTAACTTTTTGTGTGCTTAAATCTAATTTCATAATGAAATGTGATCAATTATTATTCTATTTTCCTATTTATAATACGTTGGATGTGCGTTCAGGGGTAAAGATATTATTTAAAAAGTCAAATATTTATAAAATTTATAATCTGAAATTTATTGCTTACTATGCAAGTTTAATTTCTGTAACATTATTACTATAATCAGATTTTTGTTTTGATCAATAAAAAGTAATATAAGAAAAATTGAAAAGCCAATTCCTACTTCATTAGAAAAGCTTACTGGCGCCATCTGTTGCAGATAAATCTAACTCCGTCAGAAATAACGTTGAATAAATGTAAAATTAAAAAATAAAATTTAATTAATGAATTAATACTTAAAAAAACATCAGGTTTATCCACTACAAGTTTAAAAAAATTTATTTGAACTTCAATGGTTGAATAAAAAGTATTTTATTAACAATTAAAAATTTGAACAAGATATATAAAAGTATATATGCATAGGAAGAGAGTGAACTAAGAGTAGAAATTGAAAAAAGGGGGTGAGGATTATGGAAACTTGTACCATCATAACTTATACTTCATTTACTTTATTACTTATTAAAACTAATTAACTTTTTACACTGGAAAGTTATGTA
Source organism: Trichonephila inaurata madagascariensis (assembly GCA_019973955.1). Taxonomy (NCBI): domain Eukaryota; kingdom Metazoa; phylum Arthropoda; class Arachnida; order Araneae; family Nephilidae; genus Trichonephila; species Trichonephila inaurata. The sequence continues at coordinate 498,796 of BMAV01013483.1, read as the reverse complement.
AATATTTATCTTAACTTTATCTGAAGAAGATGTTCAAAGTACATAAAAAGTTTTTATTTTTCCGCTTAAGTATTAAGGAAATATAACATCAGATGCATTTGTTTCCTATTAAAGGCAAAATCGATTCAGGTTTGCTTAATCATATTTACGTTACAGATTTTAAATTAAGAAATCCCAGAAATCACACATAAATTACTCATCAATTTCGTACGATATAAGAATACTGGTTCTGTGAAGTTAAAAGTCACAGCCAATGTTAGTTTAATAATGTTCAGTGGAGAAAAAAAACTAAGAAGAAAGAGAGCTATGCTATTTTTCTCCCTCTACTTCAGCTGCAAATTTTTCTCTAAAAAAAAAAAAAAGTAAAGTTTGTTCTTTTTTAAAGATTTTATCATGTTCTCTTTCGGATAATTCGAAAGAGGTAATTTATCAAGTAGCTCTATTTCTTTAAAAGAAATCAAAAGACTTTCTATTTTCTCCCGTTTTCTTTACTAAAGAATGTATTAGAGGAATAATAGTATAAGTAACTCAGAATATTTTATAAAATTTAAAATGGCATTACTTAAAATGTTTTTGATATTAGTCTGAAAAAAAAATACATGTTTCAGAAAATAAAAAATATATTTCTATCTCTAAAAATTTAAAGCTTTAAATTGCTACAAAAACATTATATATGGATTATGGCAGTAAAAAAATTCTGGAATGAAATAAATTTAAAACCTGAACAAAAACTGTGCGGAGATTTTCTTATAAACATTTTTATGTTTAACTATCAATCAAGAATTATGATTAATATTATATACATTTTATTGTTATAACGTCAGTTTGTACGGATTTACAATATCAATAATTTTTCTTTCAACGAGTCGAAATTTATGTAAGAATTATTCTCGGAATTTATGTCAATGTGTTGAAGAACTCCAACTCCTTCCCTAGATTTTGCACAACAAGCTTGATTCACTTGGCACTAAAAAAGAGTCGGGGAGAATATTAGCCTCACACTGTTCAGCTATACATGATGGCATTTGGCGACAGACCTCGTTATTTTGAACCATGGTCAAGTGACGAGGACGAAACCTCAACTGACACCACTTACTCATAACATCCACTCCACGGCAACCAGTGGATGTTTGAGCCTCTACATATATAACGTGCATCGGCCCCCTCTGCAAGGCGGATATTCAGCGCTACTAGGCTCGAACTCATGACACGCCAGCCACGAGTCCTAGGCTAACACGACCACGGTAAAAATTAAAGATGGAGGCTTAGATTATAAGAATTGATTACGTCAAACATGACGTTGAAGTCCCGTGTAGCAGACATCGTACTTCTGGGAATTTATGTCGCAGCTTGATTCATTGTTCACTGATATTATTTTCGGTTATTAGCAACAGACCTCGTAGTTTTGAACCATTGTCAAGGGGCGACGATGACCCTTCGTCTAACACATCATTCTCCAAACTCTCCCATAAATACAAATTTGAACCTTGGTAGATTTAACACCCATAAGATACTGAACTGAACTCTGTGGTGCAACAGCCCATGAGGGACAAGGCCTACTATGCATATCTCAGTTTACGTGACCTTAAGCGCTGAGGTGCATGTGCAGATGTTTCTGTCAGGTGTTCAGCTTGACGTGAAACCCCCCAGTGTTTAGTTCCCAGGCAAGCTTGGTACTCTTTATCTACCCACTGAAGGGATGAAAAGCTGAGTCAGCCTTGCCCAGCCCGGGATTTGAACCCCCGACCTGTGACGTGGAAGCGCGATACACTACCATTCAGCCACTGGACTTCACATTAAATACTAAAGGCAAGTTTACCTGAACTTTAACTCATAACTCAACATAAATAATTATTGTCACGTATTCTCGACCATGACCAATTGGTTATATTAAAATCGCACTACAAAGCAACACGGGGGATATTGGCGATGACGATCATAATTATGAGTCTCGGTCAAGTGCCAAAGATGATACCTGAGTCTTTGAGTATCAGCCCCCTCTACACAATGGTCACCAGCTCTAAAGCCGCCTTCACACCAAGGCAGCCAGCGTCAAGCGTTGAGCGTCTAGCTAATCAGAGACTTGATTTCAGGCGAGATGAAGTCTGATTGGCTGGACGCTCGACGCTGACTGCCTTGATGTGAATGCGGCTTAATCCATGAAACTTTGAGCTCGAGTTCATGACGATGACCACTGTGCAACCGCTGCCACACCGGCTATCTTGTAGAGTCTGATGTAGGTAGTGAAGAGGCTGGCATTGTCAAATAGTAGGTTCGAGTCCTCATGCCACTTATAGTCCACCGTATAGAGTGGCTAATGCCTCAAAATTCTCTATGGGGTAAAAGTTTGGAAAGAAGAAGCCGACTCAGATGTCATCTTCGTCACTTGAACATTGTTCAAAATTTCGAGGTATGTCACTAATAGATGTTTCTTCAAAATGCGGCGTAAATTAATATTAGATCAATTTCATTAAACAAATATATCTAACAGCTTTCGTTATTAATTTACTCTTTCATCTTTTCGCGTGTGTTCTTAAAATTTTATCTTCATTACTAACAATAATGTGGTTGAGAGAGAGAGAGAATAATGTCTGAGAAAAGTAGATTTTTATTTTTTTTTTCGCCCTCTTTTAATAAAATTTTTCTGTACGATTCTTACTTCATAATCTCCAGTAGCGTAACGGAGAATATTCGCCCCCTTCCCCTGCAAATTCAGGTTTTGGGCCCCAAACCGGATCTTATAAAGGATTGCAAAATCATAACATAACATAGGCTTAGGGGCTTCCTTGAACTCTGGGCCTCCCCTCAATGGGGTGGGGGTGCTGGTGTATACGTTACGCCACTGATGTTGTCCTTCTCAAAAATTTTATTCCCGTTACACAACTCGGTAAGTATTTCAAAAATCTTTTATCTGGAGATCTTACACAAGAGTTTTTCAAAAATCTTTTATCTGGAGATCTTACACAAGAGTATTTTAACTAGAGATCACACACACACACACACACTCCAGATAATTTCATCTAGAGATAATACGCAAGATAATTTTATATAGAGATTGTACACAAGATAAAATTTAAAAAAATAATTAGTTCAATAGATCACTCTCAAGGTCGAAAAGAGATATATACAAATTATATCTTTCAAGCTCTAAAAACAACGAAAAGAATTCTGCATTTCGATACTTTCATTACTTAAATCTAACTCCAAAACAAATTGCGCATCATGTATGAGTATTTATTTAACCGTTTAGAGAAAACTAAGAAATAATCTGAAAATAGCATAAAAAGCAGCAACGATGCCTCGAATACAAATAGACATTTCTGTATTCCCCGAACCAATCTACTTATTCAATTGGTAGGGTTAACAGCAATTTTGTGCGCTCAGAAACTAAGCCGCGATACGACGACAGTAAATTCTGCCCGCCGGTTTCACTTGCCTATTCAAGTCACGAAAGCTCTGCCATTTGTTTCCCCCACCCCCTGTATAAGCAATGGGGGTGCGCCTTCCATTCACACGTGAGGGATGCCGATTGTAAAGCGTTTTGCATAATGCATTTAATTGCACGTTCGCTTTATTTGAAAAGGCATCATTTGTATAATCTTTGCCCCTGAAGGTAGAATCCTGAATGTTTATAAAGGGGGGGGGGGAGGTACATTTATATATTTCTTGCAATTTCTGCGTTAAACTTAAGGATACATTATATCCAAAAGTATTGCTTTGTGTAACCATAGTATTTTTAAATATTTAAGTGTGATGATTATTTTGCCACAGTTCTCAGTTATTTAGTAAACAAAATTAGAAAACCACCAGAGGAAGATATGTATAAAGCTTGTCCATTCCGAAGAAATAATTATAATACATTATGTACGATTAAGATGCCTGACTAGTTGAGGAAACATTTTTTTTTTTTTGAAACATTGCTAAGAACTCATCTTTAAACTGATTTTGTGATTAATTATAACTGAAAACTTATAAAAATAACAAAGAAAAAAATTTCCAATATATTTTTTTAAGAAAATGGACAATTTTAGGTTTAGGCACTTTATGCACATCACGACAAACATTAAATTCTAATGCATAAAATAAAAAAGATTCCTAGAATTTTATCCAGAAAGCAGTTACCTATTCACTGAACTATTATCTTTGAATAATTTCAATTTTTCACAAAATTAGAGGTCAAAAAGTGCGCAAAATGCAAATTTTTCAAAAATTTTGCATTTATCGCAAAAAAAGAACATTCATAAAAAAAGGTAAATATTCTATTTTTTTTTCTTAATCTGTATTTCACAGAATGCTTACAATGATAATAAACAATGATGCAAAAGTTAAGGCAAGTATCTCAAGAACTTTTTGTGTGAGATATCATATTTACCGTGCAATAAAATTCGAAAAAATCTGTTTCGGAGAAAAACGTATTTGAAGACTCAAAATCACACACACATTATCGTAAAATACCAATTTTATAGAGTTAAAAAAGTTTTTCCTTAAGTCTAAATATATTGTTTATTTAAATAAAAATTGGACATAAAAAGCACAATAGAAAAAAAAATAATTTTTACAATAAAAAATAATTATTTTTACATAGAAAAACAGGCATATATTTTGTACCTTAAAGTTTAAGAAATATGTAGTACAAAATATATTCGTGTGTGTTATTTTATCAGTAAATATTCACGAAATTTTTCTTAAAAAATATTGCTGATCACAAAGATTATAAGAAATTATAATAAAAATCATATAAAGAACAGGTTTTAAACCCTCCAAATAAATACACTTTGCCTTTTTTTCATCGTTAGTAATTTTTTTTCTATGCAGCTTTTCTTTTTTCCCAATACAGTTTTCTATATTCTAAGGGGTGTCTCACAGAAATTAAAATGCGTCCCAGATCAAATTTTACAAATCTATATATAAGATCTTAGGAAGGGAAGTATTTACATTTATATATATATATATATATATATTAAAAAATAGCAGTCGAACCATAAGTCCACTTGTGTCCGATCAGGTGGCATTAGTAACAACAACGAGATCATTTGCACAATTTCTATCGCGTAGATTCATATAACAACACTAACCTATTTAAAGAGTAAAATAATGAGGATTATATAGAGTAGAACCTGTTTTTGTGTGATCCTTTTTTATACGATTTTATTTTGGGGCGATCTTT
>BMAV01013483.1:404299-490629 GCA_019973955.1 Trichonephila inaurata madagascariensis | reverse complement strand
CTTTGCAATTGTAAGTGCAATTTTTAGGTAAGTTACCTCTATCTTGTAATGGATTTAGATATTCCTATCCATTATTTTCTATTGGTTTTTTCTCAGTGTTATTTACATAAAGAGGGAATTTTGGCTGGCCAAAAAACATGTTCAACCCCACTTTTATATAAATTATTTTATATATATTAGCTGTCCTAAGTCAGCAATGTTTATAACACTGCAGCATCCATTTTATAATTTTTAATCTCGGTTACTCATATATCCATTGTGTGATTTTCCTACTGTCTATGTGTTTTTCGAATGTGATTATTGGATGTTATCTCTTGTTTGAAAAATAAGCCTATATATATATATGTAGTGAGAGAGTGAGAGAAAGAGGAAAAGACAGAGACAAAAACAGATATATATAATGCAATGTATATTTTTTATTCTCTGCATTCCATTCCTTTCCTAAATCTTGCACAGATGATTATATAAGTCCATATACTTTTCACTTGACTTATTTCGCGTGAGCAAAATTAGTAAAGTGAAAAGAAAAAAGTAAGGCTAACAAGGATTCCTTCAGAACGAAACATTTCTGACAATCAAAATTGCAGATAAAGTAAACGATTCAACGAATCCAATAGCAAAAAGAAACAAACGTCAATTCTCCTGTCTTCAACAATTGATGACGCGAATGTCAGCGACAGAGCTGTCAAAAAGAAACCGATAAGCCCAAATGCTCATCTCGGCATCCAGTGCAAGAGGTTGCGTTTTTTCGCATCCCCATCCCCAAAGTACAATGAGTGGACAATGACAAAAGCGATCATTGTCACACCATTACGTGGGTTGTCTGACCATGCAGACGGGACCGAATTAAAATGCATTCCCTGGATCTTTCATTAAATATGCATGGCACGGTGACAGGGCGAGCAAAATTAAGTTCCGTAACAGTGATCTCTATGGGCTCCATCTCAAGGTAGAATCCCGACGCTTACAGTTGTCATGGTAACACTGACGTCATCATAGTACGCGATCGGAGAGAGAAAATATTCATTCGAATCAGCAGAGAAGTCGGGTGGCTCACAAAGTATACACATTTAATCGTAGTTCGCCTCCTCTCCGATACGAGGGAGAAAATTAGCGGTGGGTTCTTACTTGGGAGTGGAGGTCATCGTAAGATAGTTCTTTAAAAAAGAGGCGGAAATTGACTTGAGGTCTTTAAGGTGACTGCCTACCTTGAAAATGTCGTTTTTCGTCTACGGAAGGCATTTTTTTTTTTTTTTTTTTTCTATTTCAAAATCTTATAGTTTGACCATTTTTCTTTCCAAAACAGTTTTTTTTTCCTTTACGCAAAATAGAAATAAAGTTATATTGATTTTAAAAAACATCACTCTATGCAAAAAAGGGCAGTAAGATAAAACTTTAAATGCGTTTTTCTTAAAATTATGTTTTCGAAAGAAACTCTTTACCATGTACATGATATCTTAAGAACCAAACCAGATAACGTTTTGAAATTTTGTGGGAATGTTTATAATACTATTTTTCATAAAGTGGGCCTTAAGTTTTGTTGTAGGTTGAATATTTTTTTCATTTAGGGTAGCTTTTATAAAGAAAAAACTTTAAAAATATCAAAGTTTTCATATTATTATGTATAATTGTCTGTGATTTTTTTGTATTTTAATATTTCTCTTTGATTTTGGTTTATTTTGATAAGTACTATAATATATGTGTTGTGCATAAAGAAAATTATGATAATCGTATTAAAAATATTTATGCAGTGTTACCCGTTTTAGTAAAAATTTACTAAAATTTCCTTGAAAACAACCAATTTTTCTATATATAAAAGTACAATATTTATTTAAAAATTGTTATGTATTTACATATTTTTATTTTTTATTTTTCTTTCTAAAAACACTCAATTTGTTTTCATAAAAAAATTGGACCCGAAGTTAGGCAGTCACCTTAAGTTATTAACTACTTTCCCCATTTCACCCACATGAGAAACGATTCGATTATCTGTCTTTTATTATTATAATGTGCCTTACACTTTTGATGTTGCTCCAGTAACCGAATAATCAAAATCGCGAATTAGTGTTGACGTTGTTTCTGTCGTGTCATATGTTTAAGTCATGATGCTATGGGAGACCCACCGTGTAGAAAGAGTGGAGGAAAATTAAATCCATCATCTAAAATATAAAGTATAAAATTAAAATAATCCTGAAGTAATAAACATTGAAGTAATAACGGAGTACATGCTAAAGCTATATTCATGAAACATTTTAATAAAATTTCTCTGCGCTGTTCGATTTTATTCTAACAGGCCTAAAGTTCTAATAAATTTAGAAAAAAACTTCACAAAGCAGAGTAGCAGAATAAATAATAGAGTTTCTCGGTCTATCTTTACTGCCTTATTAAAGATTAAGCATACATTTTTCTTGAACTAAAAATTTAGCTAAACTTCAGCTCTACTTTTTCTAACTTCCAAGTTTTATATAAACTGTAAACAGAAATATTAGGTAAAGAATAATTTTTCAGAATAAATTTTTATCATGAGAAATATTGTCTTTTAGTTGTTTAATTTACTGCCCATCTTACATTTTACATTATTTTCTTAAGGTATCCGACTACGTTCGGAACCGTGACTTTAAAAAAGCGCATACATGAATAATTTTCGTGATATTTAGTGTCACTTAGATTAGAATACATGTATAAAATTGCTTTAAGGACATTTTGACAAAAAAAATTATTTAAGTACAATATTTCGGCAAAACATTAACTTAGAATAACCTTTTTTAAAAATGTTCTCCTTTTGTAAAAAAATGCTTCTATTATAATAATATTTTGCCTGTATATAGCCCAGATTTCTTTACAGAGGCTCAACTGTGAATTTTGAAAAATTCCCATTATTGTCAGAGTTACAACCCATTGAAATCATTATCGCCGTTTTTTTCTTAAAATTTCTCCCTTCTGTTGTCGTAAAGCATGGATAAACCCACTTCTAAGTTATATATTTCAAAAATTCTAGTTGAGCCTCTGTACAGAGGTCTGGGCAAAATATTATTATAATAGAAGCATTTTTCAGAAAAGGAGAATATTTTGAAAATGGGTCATTCTATGTTCATTTTTTGTCAAAATATTGTACTTAAATAATTTTTTATTGTAATACTATTCTTAAAACAATTTTATATACATTTTCTAATCTAAGTGACATTAAATATCATAAATATTATGCATTTATACGCTTTTGCAAAATCACGGTTTTGAACGTAGTCAGATACCTTAAAATGAAAATAAAAAATTGTTAACATCAAAAATTGAAGTATTTGAACATACACACACATGATCAAAAATTTCAGGTAAAATAAGTAAATCTCAAATATGTGAACCCTTTAGAAAATATCATTATTTTAAGTAAACCTCAATTGCAACAACGACATCTCTTTGCCTATAAATAGATTATCTTTACAAATTCACAAATGTCTTTTCTAATCCCATCCAAAATTTGAAAATCCCCTCCATAAATATGTACCCATTCCCTCAAGTTTTCCAATGATTATTTAGCACCATCTTTTGAGAAAGAACTTTCTTCATCATCTCCTCCAGCCTCAGGTCATCCAGGCTTTTGCTATTTTACGATCCTTCTTTCGCGTAAATCAAAATTTATTTTAAACCAAGGTCCCCCCCCCCTGCCCAACGACTTTGCAAGACATACTCTTCCCCCAAACGAAGCGCCACTTGTCGAACACAGAATGTTCGTTATTTTTTTCGTTTTCATTAATTCATGCGATGTTCATTTAAAATCTCACGAACGAGATATTCTTTGTTTTGCTTGGGTTTATCTCTGAAGAATGGAGGCATTAAAATACATTACATACGTCAGAAATAAGAGATTTTAAAGTCCCAGTAATTGCACAGTTTGGTTTATGTTATTCGAGTGTATACGAGCGACCCTTTTGAATTTGTTGAAAGGGATGTAAAGCGTATGTGTAATAATTGTTTAGGAATCAATTTTGGCGATTCATTGCCATTTCGTATTCTTTGTGCAGATTTTCTTTTGAAAAGAATAACCTTGACGACCGAAATTATTATCTAGATATAAAAGAAATCTAAAAGACATTTGTGTGGTTGTCATTTCATTTAAAATAGGGAAACTGAGATATATAATGGGTTTAGAGAGATTAGAATACAATTCAGAAACATTTTTAAAACTGAACTAATATCTTTCTTGTTATGCTTCGTTTAACAATGTCCATCCATTAATATTCTACCTTTTCTCTCTACATCTATGTGGCCATAGTAGCCCATTGGTCGAGGTCAAGTACTCATGGTTGGCATATCATGAGTTCGAGACCTTGTGCCACTGAAGACCTACCATACAGAGGAATCTATTCACGTTAAATTGGTGATGATGGCGTGATGTGGAAATCAGGAGAGTGGGGTGATAGCTGTCGTCCTCGATGTATGATTGAGGTTTGTAATTACGAGATCTGTCGCCCAAAGCCCTTTTATTGCTTTATAGTACGATGTTAATTAACACACTCTCTCTCCACATCCATAACACAATATCGTGATGACCAACATTGATCGATTTTACGTGCTTCAGTATCACTACTCAGCGATTTCGGAAAGTACGAGACTCATTACTCACTGATTAAGAGTTCAATATTTCATAACCCATTGTTTAAGCATCCCATATTTGTTCCCCATTTATTAAGAGTCCCATATTTTATTTCCTATTGGTGAAAGTCCCATATTTCCTTACCTATTAAGAGTCTCATATTTCTTTACCCATTGATTAAGAGTTCAATATTTCATAACCCATTGATTAAGCGTCCCATATTTGTTTCCCATTTATTAAGAGTCCCATATTTTATTTCCTATTGGTTAAAAGTCCCATATTTCTTTACCCATTAGTTAAGAGTCCCCTATTCCTTTACCCATTGATTAAGAGTCCCATATTTTACTATCCATTGATTAAGAGTCCCATATTTCCTTACCCATTGATTAAGAGTCCCCTATTTCATTACACATTGATTAAGAGTCCCATATTTCCTTACCCATTGATTAAGAGTCCGATACTTTCAACTTATTAGCTGTAAAGTATCCCTATTTGTTGTTATATATCGGTTACAGTATGAAAATCTTCCGTTAATCAGTAAGCATTGTTACAAATCTGTCACGGGTTTGAATCTCGATTTCAGACCATCATATGCGTTCACAGAAGTTGTTTAAAATTAAATCTGATTGAGCCAAACTTCTTTTCTTGTACGATGTAAAACAATTTACTGTTGGTAAAACGAAATTTGTTAAAGGATGTAAAAAGGATTTTGAGTAATGAGCTTAACACACTTTACAAATAGTTTCTGATAAAGTTCATTTCTTTCCCTATAGAAAAAACTCTGAATTTTAGACTTCAAAATTAAATCATTGGACAATATCTACTAAGCTCAGGAAAATAATAAATTACAAAAATGCATTCAAAAAAAATAAACATTTAAGTTGGTGAGAAATCACAAATTTATTGATTGATTGATCATTAATGTCGTACTTTGATGATACCCGAGGGTTCTAGGAGGTGAACTTCATAATTAGAAAGTGCGAGCTTCGTGCCGCTGAAGACCCACCGTGTAGAGGACGTCACTACACGATAAATCCATCTAGACTCAAACATCTTCCAGCTGGTGTTGTGTGGAAGTTAGGAGAAAAGGGGGCGTCGGTTCTGGCGTCGCCCACGTCGTTTGACCAAGGTTCAAAATTTCGAGATTCATCGCCAATAGTTCACTTGCAACTTTATAGCGTGACGTTTATGTAACTCCCACTCCTAATTAGAAAGTAATAGAGGTAAATTTCAAAATATATTTGAAAATATATGCAAAGTCCCTGTGTATAAAATCGGAAGAAAACAATATACCACTACAAAAAGACTTTTAATACTTGTATATATCTCGCACTCGGGGCTTTACAGGGAGGGGGGGAGACAATTCAATAAAATCAAAAACAAAAAACTTTTTTTTTTGAGTTTATATTTGCTGAAACTTTATCCCCGATATCTCCACTAACTTTCCTTTTATCAATGGTAAAGACATTTATGCTTCTTCCCCTTAGTTCTTATCTTAATACGCATCTTAATTTTACCTTAATTAGTTCTTTTTTACGGTTCTAATTAGATGAAGCTAATTATACAATGCACTCTCTTCAAGTAAAAAGTGGAAAAAATTCTAGAATGTTTTTTTGTTTGACAAAAAATATTTACCAAAGATAGTTTTCAGTGGAACGTAGTTTGTAAAAAGAATAGGAAGCTCACAAAGCAATGGTAGAAAAGCGTGGTAGACAGTCAAGGAACAGAACGCATAGAATTACTCTACGCATATTACTCTTTCTCGATCGATGCTTAGATATATTTTTGGTTGATTAATTTTTGCAAAATAATAACTTTTTACTTTTTTTTTTACATTTTTATTTTTTTATTTTTTCAGTAATTACTTATAAATACGCATTAATATTGATACTATTTTAGTGAGCTGTGTTTTATACAAATATACCGTATATTTCCGAATCTAAGCAAATCCGTATATAAACCGAAAGTGCATTATTTTTTCTCTAAAACTTTACCCAAAATTCGAACTTTGGATATAAGCTGTATAACAAGTAATATAAAAAAAAATTTTAGGTCAATTCGTACTTTGAATGGATGAATAGAAAGTATTTTATTAACAATTGAAAATTTGAACGATGTATATTTTCAGGGAGAGAGTGAACTAATAGTAGGAATTGAAAAAAGATCATGATTTGTTTGCATTGTTGTAACAATGCACACCCGGTTTGGCTAGTTTGGCTTAAAAACCGGCTTTTGATGCCAACTTTTTTCATTGTTTTAACAGATACATTGTTACAACGATTGATTGATTGATTGAATATTAACGTCGCGCTGTTCAGCTACACGAGGGCTTTTGGCGACGGACCTCGTAATTTTGAACCATGGTCAAGTGACGTGGACGACACCTGAGCTGGCACCCCCTCTCCTAACTACCACATCACACCAACGGGAGGACGTTTCAGCTCTCGACAGATTTAACGTGCATCGCTGCCCTACACGGTGGGTCTTTAGTGGTACTGGGCTCGAACTCGTGACAAGGCAAGCCACGATCCGATATCCATACCACTCGGCTACCGCGGCCACTTGTTACAACGATGGAGACGAATCTAAGTTGGCGTCAAAAACCAGTAATTAATTAAATTTAATTTAACTAATATATTAATTCTTGATAAAAACTGTATTAACATCAAGCGACTTCCACTACAAGTTTAAAAAAATTTATTTGAACTTGATTGGATGAATAGGAAGTATTTTATTAACGATTGAAAATTTCAACAAGATATTAAAAATGTAAAATGTTGTTTGAAAAAAAAATCCTGTAATTTTCAAACATGTCTCCCTGAGGATGAAAAAGTTGTTAAATGCGTGTGGAGGGGGATGCTTTTGATTCAAATTGCTGTAAAGTAAAACGGCAACGACGATAGTTTTATTTCTGGTAACCCTATCTAAAGCTAACACTTTTTTACTCCATTTGTTATCTCGTACACTATTTGTGCAAGTTATACTTTCTGCGCCGTTTTTAGTTGGATAATGAGTGTTAAGAGATATTCATCCCTGATACTTGATCTCCCACCTATGTTTCATTCCTTGGAGGAAAATTTGCTGTTTGATGGTCATGTATATTGAGACATACCATTGAATGAATGTTAATTTTAAAAACTGTTTGGAAAATTGGATTTAGGCACTGTCCATGAAAAACTTATTAGACAATTTTTCCCCCTTTTAGAATAAAAGTTCCATTCAAAACAACAAAAACAAATAATATAAAAAAAAAATTAAGTCCTATTTCCTACTTAGATCAACAAAGAAAAATTTTATTTTAGCTATTTTTTATTAAATAGTTACAATTAATATAAATGTGTATATACATAGGACACAGAATCACAACATTAAGTGGTAATTAATTTTCATTAATTATCATTAAAGTATCGTATTGTTATCCAAAACAATCGTGTATTTAAAATTTCAGTTCAACTGAATGCTTTAAAACTTGAGAAAAAAACCTTTTCACAAGTTTTGACACAAGTCGCCAAAAGGGTCTCTAAGTCGCTAAAAATGATGCCAATGTGGCTGTGTATTTGTAATTCTTTAAATAATTTATTTTAATCAATTAATTTTTATTAATTATAATTAAATTATTGTATTGCCACCCAAAATAATCATGTATATAAAATTTCAGCTCAATTAAGCGCTTTAAAATGTATTTTATTAACGATTGAAAATTTCACCAAGATAAATAAATGAATGGAAGTGTGAGCTAATAGTAGGAACTGAATAAAAAGAAGTTAAAGTTACTTGCGGACGGAAAATGTTTTTAAAAGCTTTCTTTTTCTTGACTGAGTTTTCTTTCCAAATTCAGCGAATCCGTGTATAAGCCGATTCGTTTATTTTTATTTTTAAAAAAATTCCAAAACAATTCGTGGTTAATGCACCAAAATATCCAGTAAATTAAAACTCAGCGCATTTATATCACCCTATAGGCTACAAAAAAGATACTTATAAAGTTTAATACATCTTAAGCTTATATCTTTTCATCTATTGGGGGAAAAGATTCTATCAATGCAATAAAAAAGTTTATGCGAAAAATCCACACATAAAAGGAGTTATTTGTGTTCTTATAACATCCAAAAAAAAAAACTGCGAAAATATTAGATCACTCAAGAATTCTTCACCACACATCCTTGGGCAGAGTCACGTATTCCTATTTGAAGCGTTCGTAGTCGTAACGCAGGGGCGTCAGGTGGCGCATTCGTGCTCCGTGCCGGGGCGCATAGAGCATTCCAAATCGAAGTTGGTGACATCTGTTCCCTGCCGTCTCAGTAATAGTTTCTTTTCTGATTGGTCATGAGGGGAATTGGCGAATGGAATTTTAAGGAAATGGTGATGACTGTGGGTGGATTTCTTTTAATGCGAGTTTCTGAGATTTAAAAGTTTGATTCTCTAGTCAGTTTGTTCGATTTCAATGGTTAACATTCTAGAAAAATCCAGATGACAAAACAGGTGTCGTGGTAGTATTCTGCTATACAAATGTAAAGTCTATATTTTAGTATTCGTCAATATATAGAAGAGAACTGATTTAGTTGTATGACTTTTATGGTAAAAAATCACGTTGCCGTTAATTAATCCAAGAAATTTTATTTGCTTATTTTTTCGACATTGATATATATATACACACACATTTGTTCTATCATTATTTAAATAATATCAAATGATTATTAGTTTCAATATGTTTTTCAGGCTGTTTTAGCTTAATGATAAAATATAGAACCCGAATTCTCTCGGAATATTTTTTCAGCTATAAAAGTACTCCACCATTAATATTATATTATAGCTTCACCATCCTGTAGATAACCCCTTATTTCATCATACTACTCATATTTTTTGGAGTTTATATATATCTTCTGTTATAAAATATGTTTTGCATTTTTACCTTTATTGTAATGCTGTATGAACTATTCCTTTACGTGTTAAAATGAAAAAGAAAATAGTTATTTATAGAATATTTTGAAGTTATAAAAGTGTTTTATTATAAGAAATGCAGTAATTACAATGTTGCCAATTTTCATTAAAATTCAGGTTTTATTCTGTCTTAAAATGTGATGTGCTCCGTGTTTAATTCTCGTACATTTATCTAAAAAAACTTTAAACATATTTATTTTACTTATAAACGAAAATTATAATAGCACTTGTAAAATTTTTTTTAAATTAAATTCATATCCAAATAAATAATCAACAAATATGAAAGTAGATAACAGGATGTCTTTTTGAGGGTAGAATAAGTGAATATGAGAGCATTGATTAATAATTGGCAAGTTTCTAAAGAAAACATAAGAAAAATCAATATTTGTTTCCTACTAAGACTTAGTTCAAATGTGACTTTTGTAGATTAAAAATGTTTTAAAGATTTTGATGATCGATTTTTTGCTCTTTTTAACTGTAAATCGTTAAGTTATATACCAATTTTTTGGCAGCGAAACGTTTCTTTCTGTAATGAAATATTTAACTAAATGCATTTTAAACATTTTACTTGCACTTCAATTTAACATTTTTATTATGTTTATCTACTGTAAAATAAAAGTTAAATACTTAAACTAACTTGTTAATGACTCTAACCATTCCATTAAAACTCCAAATTTCCTAAGGCTAAATTTGACCAATTTCGGAAGGGAAAAACAGAGTATTCTTTAAAAAAAAAACCACTCTAAGAACGAATATATTGACATATAAATGTTAACATGTATCGAAACGTAAATTTTACCTTGTAATTTTCAAACAATTAATTTAATTTCTTAAAATTTGCTGTGCAAAATGATTAACTAGTTTTGAAGAAAAATTTTTGCTAAAAAAATAACATAGTCTAACATTTTTTAACATAAAATATAACGTCTACCTTAGAATAAAACTATAATTTTGAATGGAATTTACGCTACAATTGCATTTCTCTTATCAGGAATGTAGTCAGTCCTTATTCACTAGGAAAAAATAAAAATTTCTGTTAGTATCATTTTTTTCTTTAAAAAAATATGGAAATATATCAGATTAAGTGAATGAAATAATTAATGAAATTCTGATGAAAAATAATAAAGTATCAAGTGTGAAACTTTATTTTTTTTCCAAATAGTTACTTTTTGATCAATTTACTTTATTTTTATGTAATATTGCTTAGGAAGAAAATTCAAAGAGAAATATTTATTTGACATTTATTATTAAAAATATTGAAAACTGTTTTGTTTCTACAGAAACAAAAACAGAGCCTTAACTTTTTGCATCTTAAGTATTGATTTTATGAATAGAAACAAAATAATATGTATCTTCTACCAACGCCGAGAAAAAGAACACTATAAAAGTGTTTTGAAATAATTTTTCTCAAACACCAACGATTGTTATCATAAGTTTTTGCTTAAGGATTGTCATAGTTACTACGGAAAAAAAACTAATTAATCAAATAGTATTTAGGAGACAATGCTGATACGAAATAAAATGCAAATTTACAACAATTAAAAAATTAGTTGGCATTTTAAATCTGTAATAATTATTATCTTATTAAATCATTTTTAAAAAATATTATGTACTTCGCTTTAAATTATTAAAAGAAAAGGGGGGTATATATACCTATGCAGACTACTATGTTTCTCTAAGTATTTTATGATTACATAAATATATGTATATGAAAAAGGAAAACTATAATTTGTAAATCTTGTTTTTATGCAAAATTCTGCATTAATAAGAGTTCTGTACATGGGTTTTGCGATATTTTTCGTGCCATTCTCATAAAATAAAAATCCTACTCATTTTATTTTTTAAAAAAGAAATTTTTTTTTGAAGAAAATCGTAAAATAAAAGTTTTATTTACTGTCTGTCACCACTAAAACGTAGGAAAATACAAAAACATCTATTTCATTAATTTTCTTCAAAAAAGACCTAGCCAAAAATTCCATTTCTTACTTTTTGTATGTGTAGTTTTTCTAACACAATGTAGATGGCAGCACCAAGACTCAGATGCCTTAATTTTTGTGTGAAAACTTCAGAATTGGTTATTGCTTTCCTACATAATGCAAACTAACAGCACGAAAATTTTGGTTTATTATTATTTGTATTCAATAGTGTTTAAAAATACTTTGTGAAAAATGTGAGTTTAAATTATCTCAATGAAATTGCATGTACTTAAATATTATTGCGCCTATATTTTTTAATACAACAATTGTCTGGAAATATAGGTAAAATGTAAAAAACATTAAAAATAACTTAACTTCAAACTAATTGTTTTATAAGAATATTTATTTATGATGTTCTAGAATACATTTTTTACAGCACAAAATTTTTCAGCCCTCTGAATTTTTCAAGAATATTCTCAAAAAATTATGTGGTCGAAGAGTTTTAACAGTTTTATTTTCAAAATTTCTTAGATTTGTTATACTTTTTGTTGTGATTAAGTTAATAATGTGATGTATCTGCTGAGTGAATGATAAATATTGTTCTTAGTTATCTGAAAAGAGCAATATTCATTCCTTTACGAAACAAAATTTAGTATCAAAATATTAAAATTAATCTTACATTTCACTAAAAATTCTTTTTTCAACACAGAATTCTCCCCTTCCCTTCTTTTTTTTCTTTTTGTAACAGAACTTATCAAATTTTATTTATGTAGGTAGTTTAATTTACTAAGTTAATATGCTTAATATGAATTATAGCATGATGTATTATTTCTATTTCAATTTTAAAAACCTTTTAAAGTAAAAATACAATTTTGCTTATTTGTATTCAATATACATATTTATATACATATATATCACTGATTAGATAATTTTTTTAAAGAGATGATTTGGTTAATTTTTGTTATATCTACCTTTCTTCAAGTAATAGTATTTTTTAGTTTAAAACTATAATCACGTGTCAAAAGCAAAACATTCTTTCCACTTCATGACTTATCATAAAAGTGATCGATTTTTACATTTTGAACTATTTTGATCTATTTCTCATAAATGTATTCCATAAAAATTCGAATCTCAGACACAAGTCGATCGATTCACATTTCGAGAGTCCGAAAAAAGTTTATTTAAAAGTTCACATATAAAACCATGATCACGAGCCATCATAAAAACTTCATAATACCTGCATCCTTTATGGAATTTATACATAATATTACAATGTGTTGTTTTATTGATAAATCAACTTGTATATAAAATTTATCTCCCATTGATTATATAGTTTTTTAAACCTTCCTTAGATGGCAGCACCGTCTCAATGAAAAATAAGCAAATTTTCGAAGTATTTTCTTTCACAAGGTATTTTAAAAGCAAACGTGTGAATACAAAATTTAAAAAGTAGTTGCATTCTACTCGTAGTTTCAGAAAAGAATTAAAACACTTTTTTAAAATGCAATTGTAAGCGGAAAGGAACTTTTAGAGACATTTTATTAAAAATTTAAATATTTGAACATTTAGAGACATTTTCTTCCTAAAGTTTCTTTATTTAGTTTTCAGGAAGGAACAAGCAAATAATTTTTCTGTAGTTTTTAGTAAAATTTTAGAAAAGCAGCATATTTTAGGAAATATTTTCAAGTATTGGAATTTTTTTTTTTAAAAGTAAGCAACTTTTAATTTATTTGAAATTTTTACAAAGTTTTGATAAGGTAAAAACAAAAAACTTAAAAATCAAAAACAGCATTCATGATTTTAGGCTGTGAGAAATTAAGTATCAAAAAAAATTTTTAGCATACACTTATTCATAAAGAATTGATAAATTTACTACCAAACAAAAGCTTATTGGACTTTACTATAAGGTCTTTTTTTCTCAGAAAAAGGATCATTTTCTTAAACATTTTATCCAAAATAACAAACCAAATAGTTTTACAAACATTTGCTTTTTTTTTTAATTAATAAACCAAAAAATTTCTTAAGAACCCAGACATTTTTTTCTGCTAATGTAGACACGAGAAATGTTAACTCCTTATGGTTCTCTATATACAATTGAATTAAATTATCTTTTATTATATTTAAAATTTACAATTATGTTTTGCTTTCAATAAAAATGAAACTATCAGATTTCCTTATGTATGATCTGTATGTGTCCTTGAGAACGCAAGTAATTCTTAAGAAATCTGCTTATGTTATAGTTAAGTTTAAGTTATAATTAAGCTATAATAGTAAATCCTCCATCTCTTTATAAGTAGTAACAAATATTAATAAACATGTAATCACTGTTGATATGTCATACAAAAATACTGAATTTAGTGATTTTGTTCAACACGATAGAAAAAAAAACCTTCATTATTATTATTTTTTTTTTAATAACATTGTTTTGGATCTGAATGACTCATGGTATGAAAGCAATTATGAACAAAACTAGTATTTGAATAGTGAAAAATCTAACTGATTTCCTGAAATATTTATAAACCTGTGTATTTGATATGAGTACTATTTGAAAATATGGAACAATTTTACACACCAACATCCTTAATCTGGGAAAATTAGGCTCTAGGAAGTCTGAATTACACAAAATAACGTAAAATGAGTCAAAGTACGCAGTTAAACATTGTATATATTATAAAGTAATGTATTAAATAAGAAAAGAAAAATGGGGGGTAAGAAATTTCGTAATCTAGAAATTCAATCAATATACTGATTGCATGATATGTATTTGTTTTGGGGAAAAAAATTTGAACGTGCTAATTTTGAGTTATGAATTTTATTAAATAGCTGTCCGATTTTTTGGACAAATAAAGAGTTTAGTGTATGGATATTTATTTCTCCAACTTTAACTTAAATTTGTATCAGTGGTGAAAAGAATACTTTTAATCAGTCTTTTCATCCAATCCGCATTTCACAGATCCAAAAAGATTTAATTACTTAATTAGATCATAAATTATAAAGAATACTAAAAAATATGATTAATGCATATTTCATGATTAGAAAACAAGAAAACGTGTCACTTACGAAGTTTCAAAAAAACAACATGAAAGATGATTGGGTGAACAATATATATATTTTTTTTTCCCTCTGGAAACCATAGTTTGGCAAAAATTCAACTTTGTTAAGGCAGATCTAGTGCATGCTCTTGATCTAGTTTTTCTTTCATATTGATGTTCCTCTAAATAATGTAACTCCTCAGCAATTTTTTCCCTATGCTATTGATTAGGCTACGAACATTATTCGTAAACTCGTAAGATATAGAAGATAAGAAGAATAATAGTCCTCCTGGGGGCTTTCTTAGGAAAAAAAAACTGATACATAGTTGTATAACACGAACACAAAAAAAGAAACTTTTCAAGAAGCTGCTTACTGAATAGAAAAAGGAATGTTGGAAAACTTTATTAGCATATCATTAAAAGTAGCAGCAGTTGAGGGTTGTCAAAATTTCGTGTAGAGAGAGAAGCGGGTTATATCGCACGGTTACAGTTACGTTTCCTCTAAATTCAATCGCGTGGAATAATGAAAGGTGCTGTACAAAAAATAATTGTGATCCCTCCTATTATGCTGCGAGTACTTCTGACGTGTCTAAATTGAAGAGGTATCATCATAAATCACTTTCAGTGTACCTCTGAGGGTCAAGGTAGCCTAAAAGTTATGGTCACAACCTCATGGGTGCAGTATTACGGGGTCGAGTTTTGGTGCTACTGAAGGTCAGATAGAAGAGCCGATGCACATTAAATCTTTCAAGGCTAAATATCTTCACGTTGGTGTTGTGGGGTAGATAGGACTGGGTGGTGCCAAATTTATGAGGTCCATCGCCAATATCCTAGATGTTGCTTTATAGCAGGGGTACTCAACCTTTATTTCTGATGAATCGCATACGTATGTTAGTTACTTCACACGGGCCGCAACATGAGGATAAATGGGGTAGGGTAAGTGATTGATTGATTGTTTGAATATTAACGTCGCACTGTTCAGCTACACGAGGGCTTTTGGCGACGGAACACGTAATTTTGAACCATGGTCAAGTGACGTGGACGACACCTGTGAGCTGGCACCCCCCTCTCCTAACTACCAAACCAACCAGAGGACGTTTCAGCTCTCGACAGATTTAACGTGCATCGCTGCCCTACACGGCGGGTCTTCTGTGGTACTGGGTTCGAACTCGTGACAAGGCAAGCCACGATCCGATACCTATACCACTCGGCTACCGCGGCCACATAGGGTGAGTGAGAAAGGCTTTAAAACCAAGATAACATTAGAAATTTAAAATGTGGAAAATTGATCAAAATATTATAACTACTGTCTTTTTTAAATTATTATTTTTTTATTTTGTCACTAACGCAAAATTAGAAGCATTTAAGAAACACTCCTTTACAATTTCTGCATCAATAAACGGTTTCATATGATTACCAATATTATAACAAACTTCATAGGATGTCTTTGTTACCCCCGTGATATTACCACTGACAAAACTCCTTGCTGCTATTTCAAACATTATTCAAGAAAGCTTGTTTATCACCTCTTGAAAGAGATCTTCAAGGAAAGTGTCAATGAATGATTCCTGTTTATTAGTATTTTTTAAATACAGCATTTTCATGACTAACCAAACAATTACTGACCCGTGTTTATTTCACTACAAAATAGTCAACCTCTCAATCGTCATGAAACGATATATTTTCTTCGAATATTGTTCGCTTGAAAGATATGAAAGTTAGTTAAAAATAAGTTCCACCCATAAAATTGTCTCCACTCCACTATTTTCTGTTATCACTAACCGTAACTGTTCCAAATAGAAAAGGAATATCAAATCGTACCGTACGACACCGACAGAGAAAAGCAAAATTGATATATTTGATTTCTTGACAAAAAAATTTCCCATTACATTTTTAATACAATGTTCTTAAATAATTGAATTTCTCAGAGCAATGAGCCATGATCGGGTCACTTAAAAAGGCTCAGTGGGCCGCAGGTTGAGTATCGCTGCTTTATAATACTATATAAATAAAACTTCTGTCTTCAGTGTATCTCTGGTTAGCTGTTAACTATGTATCCATGAAAACCTACACAAAAAATAGCAGCTCTCCTCACTAACTTTTTTGACAACTAATTGAATTTTACAAACTGTTTTTGAAAAAAGATTGCAATAATTTAAATTACATTAATAATATGAAAAAGATGTACCAGCTTTTCTATGAAACATAATAGGTGATCCGGTAGCAGAATGGTCGTGTTAGCGTGCTAGTAACATGCTTTGTTACAGTTATATAGTAAGTTCAAGTCCTATGCTACAAAATACCTGATATGTGATAGCGTCAGGTACGTCTTAAGACTTCTTGAAGCCTTAGGCCCTTACACAAATGTAGATCCCACCTATGACCCTTAAAATTAGACAATGCTTAGCATATGTTGTCAAATACTCGTACAAACAATAACCCGAAAGAAATAAATGTGTATGACTTAGAATTGTACAGACTGGCTCGACCAATTGCCGCCTTTTGACTCAATGAGTAATGATGGTGGATGGTGGTAGGTAGGCCTAGGCCCAGACATAGACGACGGTCACCACATGCATCCAGTTGACATATCGCCTGAAATTTCCAGTTTTTCGGAGAATACAATTAGAAACAACATTTAACCTTTGAAATTATAAAAATTAGGATCTTATTAAGGCTGAATCGAGAACGAGACGAGGCCACAATTGCGGCCAAGGCCCTTGGCCCGGGCCCTGCTGCACCTTACCTTAAGACGTCCATAAATAGGGCTGTTGCAAGCTGAATCTGTAGAGGGTTAAAGTTCTCCCACTGGTTTGGTGGGATGGTATGGAAAGGTCAGCTAAGCGTCATCATCCTTGTCTATTGACTGTGATCCAAAGTAACAAGGTCTTTCATGAATGTGGAATTACTACACAATTAATCAACTGAAATATATCATTTGCAATTACAGACAAGAACATCGCACTACATTTAAAGTTGAGATAAATAAAAACAAACGTTTTCCAAACCATTTTTTTTCCCCCTTCAAGAAATGAAATTGCAGCTTAAGTTTATCTCACCTTAAATATACTTGAATTGCATATTTTTTATAATTTGTATTGTTTATGCGTTACTTTCAGTCTGTGCATTATTTGTTACATATATATATTTCAAAATATTAATTATTTAATATAGTATTCGTACTTTGAATTTATCCATTCTGCTGCGTTTCTCAAACTGTGGGGTGCACCTCCCTCCCCAGAAGGTGGGGCATTCCTATGTGGATGGGGGCGAGCATATTGAAAAGTCGAAAATAAAAAATTTAAAATAAGTATTAATTTACTAAAAGGAAACAACAAAATACACATTCTGTCATAATGAAAATAAAGTACACATTTACATTGATATAATATACTTATAAATTTATCAGTACAGCACAATATTTTTGATGATTAATTTATCAATACTCAATTAAAAATAATTTTAGTAATTATTAGTGCATCTCACGGGCTTGTCATATACGAAATTCAATACTTATCTTGATAATTCGTATGGTTTATAATTATAATCTATTGTAGCTTTAGCGTCAAAGAACATTTTTATTGCATTCAATGCATCGTTATTGTTTGGAGAGAGAGCGCGATGAAAATTGTGATTGAAAATTGGGTCGCAAATGAGGAAAGTTTGAGAAGCACTACCACACTGTGGAAGGGACCCTTAGAAGAAAAGCAGTTAGGTACATAAACCATAAAGCGACATCTTAACCAATTAACCTCAATTTCTTGCTTGGCTTGAAAAATATCTTGCTAAGAGTTTAAAACAACGATATATATTATGAATTCATTGCTTTATTCAATATTAGCCAAACTAATTAAAATACATAATGGAAGAAATCTTTCGTGTCATGTTATTTATTTCATTATGAGGTATTTTTAAAATAAGTTAATAGAAAGTCACTTGATTAAAATGGAAAAGCTATTCAGTAAACGATTCTGAAACTAATCAGCCCCGACACAATTTTTCCACTACTTTAATTATTTCAACCGGAAAATTGAAAAGGCTTACGTTATGGAACAAATATCTTGCAAAATCTATGAGTTTTTCTTTTTTTAAGTGAAATTAAGTTACAATATAAAATTAACTTTCGAAAATACTTAATTAGGTTTTGTGAAGAAAGCTTCTTCTTTGACACATTAAAAACGCCACATTAAAAATATTCAAACTGAAACAAAATTCATAACTATTCCCGATATTTAAAAATGCTTTAATAAATTTTTCATATGTAGTTCGTACGTTGCAAATTATTTTTAATGTCCGTGAAAAATTATAATGGCCCTTAAGAAAATTGTTTTCTAACTTCAATAATTTTAATTTTTTGAACAAGAATTTTTGTTTGATTCATCATTATTCCTTTGTTTTGACATGTTTTTAAATTTTAATTTTTTAATCAGATCTTTAATTCTGTGAGATCTTCTTGATGTTTATAGCTAAGCCATTTCCTATAAACAAAAAAAAAATCACTAAATTAAATATTTCACTGAATAATATATATGTATATTCCTTTTTTGTACGATTAAATAAGATTTTATATTTTTCGCTTTTAAGTTCAATTGTATGCTGTTATTTTTTTTCGTAGAGTTTATATCAGGAGAAAATAGTGTGGGGATATTCAATATATACAAAATCAATTTATACAAAATCAATGTATACAAAATCAATATATACAAAATCAAAAATACAATCTTTTTTTCATTGTCTACACACTGTATATACATGTGTGTATGAAATAATTCGAGATTTGAATTAGAACGTTTTTAATTTTTAATAGGACATTTTGGGATGGAACCAGTTAATTTCATTATAACAGCCATTGAATGGATTGATGAAGGAACATGTTGTTGTTTTAAAATCAGATTTATTGACGATCACAAACACAAAGGAATGACACGAACAACCAACACGCGCATATGCAATTCTAATAAGAGCACTCTTCTTCTCTCAGGAGATCTCTCCAATTTATAGTCATGATCGACCGGAAGCTATTAAATTCATATGATTTCTTGTACAGGCTTTCTATGATGCTGCTGAGGTACAGTGCTGTTGAGGTTGCTGTAAAGGCCGAATCACTTCTGTGAAAGGCTGTGTTGGGACAACATTGAGATGATTGTAGGTGTAAGCCTGGATAGATTACTGTTGGTCCGAAAGGGTCCAAATGAATCTGGAATTCAACTACAGTGAAAATCCATTGGAGAGTGTTGGGACGCCGTAGAATTTTGAAGCTTGTAAAAGTGTCTCGCTAACGTCTGGGAAGCTTCTTAGCGTATCGAGAGTCTCTGGGTTTCCCCTTTTGGTGTCTATTTAAAGATGGAGTACGTCATGCCCACAAAAGAGACACGTGAGGCAGAATCATTTCTGTTTGAGCGTAACCGGGATTGATATTCGGCTATTGGTCCTAGTCCCCTTCACGCGGTGGACTTTGAAGCCGGAGATTGGCTTGGGAACTGCGCCGGGCACTTCTCTATCGGTTGTTTTAAGGGAGGTCAAATTTTGACTTGCCTTAGAACAAAAGCGTCGGTGTGTCCGGTCTCGGATACTTTTCCACGGGAAACTCCATGACCGTTGGGACATCACTAGTTCGCTAACAGGAAGTGGTTTCTTTGATTAGATACCACCGGAGGCTGTTCTAATTGGTTCATATAAGCGGGCGATTGAAGAGTGCAGCAGCCTGATTTCTGGGAGATAGTGTTGTGGTTAGTTTCCGCAAGGCTGATAAAATAGAAATTAATTATCACGCAAAGTCTTGGAGACCCCAAAACGATCATGGATTTAAATCCCACGAGGGACGATTTGTGTGAAATATTACATATTTACACACATAAAATCTCATGAGAAAGAATATGGATAAAAAAAACTAAGAATGTGAATTCTGTCGAGATTTCAAAAAAATTAATATTCAAAAAAAAAGAGGGGGGGGATTGATCATTCCTGTGCCTCGGGATACGTGAATCTACCCATATTTTTCCTAAATATAAAACTCCTATAATGCACTGGTTTCAAAAGAAAAAAGTTCAGTGAATCCCTCTAGTGCCAATGAAAAGAATAAATAAAATATAAAAATAAATAACGAATACAGAAATAAGCAATACAAAAATAAGTTTCACCTTCACCTTTATTTTTATTTCATTTTAAAAACAAACTTTTAAAAACAATATTCATCATAGTTCAAAAGCTTGGACAAAGGGCTGAGGAAGCATCGACATCATTAAAGAGCTCGAGGCCTTTAAAAGTTCCAACCGGACTTATAAGTTATTTTTTAGTGCTGAGTTAACCCTAGATTTCTTCATTTCATAAGGGAAAAAACTCTAAAACTACTCCCTCAGTGAACTATAAATAGAAATTCAGTAAAGTAAAAGTTCCTTTTAACACACAATATTCGATTTACTCTATTTATTAAAAGGCAAAATAATATCGAATGAAAAAAAAAATGACTCCGTCGAAAGTGATAAATGATAAAGTGTTAACCATTAGTTATAAATTTTTCGAATACTTGATTTTTTTCTCTCTTTGGCAACAGTGGGAGTAAAGGACAGAAATAAATGGGTTTTTGGAAATCGCTGTATCATAAAACAGAAGAAGAGAAAAAAAAAAACAGAAACTCCCTGGAGATTTATCGAATGACACTCGAAAGCTCAATCATCTCGTTTAAAGCTTTAGGTACGACACTAGAATAAAAAAAAAGACCCAATTAAAAATGTATTAGTGAGTATTATAGAACAAATGTGTTATTTTAATGCGTAAAGAGTCATAAGTGCGTGGGAATTTTTCAAAATGCATTTATTTTCATTTGGATATAAATGTATGCTTAGAAATTATTTTAAAAAATGTGTTCAAATAAGCTGCTTTCAAAAAAAGAAAATAATTTTTAGTTCGACAACAAATATTTTTTATTGAAAGAGTTTGGATTAGCATCATTAAAGAGTGAAAGTCTAACTGAAAGAAACATAATGGCTTAATTATGACTAATTAATAAGCTTTGAGTTAGAAAACTTAATGCACGGCTTAAAATGTTTTTCCATTTGTTTATTTATTTTTTTTTTTTTCAAAATGTATTTTAAATTAACAAGTTTTTTCCCCAAGTTTTTCAGTTTTTTCTCGGTTTTCTATCGTATATTAGTGCATCACTGATGAGTTTGTACTGCTCTGAAATATCACGATAATCTCTAGGAGTGTCTCTAAGTTTGCATCTTTTCGTAAAAAATTCAAAATAAAGAGCTTTTGAATGATTATTTTATTTTTGTTAATACCGTAAAATCCTTCGTATAACGCGCACTTTTAACACAAAAAATAAGATCGAAATTTAAGAGGGTGCGCGTTATACGCGGGTATAAAAACAATAGCTTTCAAAATAACAAAAGAGATTATCATAAAAAAAATTACTTCTACATGTATCGAAATAGTGCTTATTTAAAAGGAATGACTTGCCGCGTATGAACTAAAAGAGCTGTAATTCTAGAAAAAAAACTAATTTCTTTAAAAGTCTGGGATAATACCTCGAATAAATGACTTCACAACATAAGAGCAATATATAACAATATTTCAGATTTCTTCGTAAAAAAGGGGGTGAGCGTTATACGGCGAATATACCTAAAAATTAAAAAATTAAGCTTGAAAGTATAGGTGCGCGTTATACCCCGGATTTTACGGTATTTTAAAACTACATACACTTGAACAGATTTTCAGAACAACTGCAAAATTTAACAATTTAAAATCATCCATTTATTAAAGTATCCGACTACGTTCGGAGCAGTGATTTTGGAAAAAGTGCATAAATTGATAATTTTAATGATATTTAGTGTCACTTAGATTAGAATACATGTATAAAATTTTTTTAAGGACATTATGATAAAAAAAATTATTTAAATACAATATTTTGGCAAAAAATGGACTTATAATAACCTTATGTCAAAATGTTCTCTTTCTATAAAAAATGCTTCTTTTATAATTATATTGTGTGTGTGTGTGCGCGCTTATAAAAAATAAAGACTTCTCCAGAGAGTCTGAACTAGGATTTTTGAAAAATTCACATTATTTTCAGAGTTACTGCCAAGTGAAATATATATAATTATCGGCTTATTTTCCTTAAAATTTCTCCCCTCTGTTGTCGTAAAATATGGATAAACCCACTTCTAAGCCATATATTTCAGGAATTCTAGTTCAGCCTCTGTACAGAGGTCTGAGCCATATACAGGCAAAATATTATTATAATAGACGCGTTTTTCATAAAAGGAGAATGTTTTGAAAATTGGTCATTTTTTGTTAAAATATTGTACTTAAATAATTTTTTATTGTAATACTATTCTTAAAATAATTTTATATACATTTTCTAAGGTGATTATTGTATTATACCCACAAGTGACACTAAATATCATAAATATTATCCATTTATACGCTTTTGCAAAATCACGTTTCCGAACGTAGTCGGATACCTTAAACGAATCATTAGAAAGCTGTCTTGAATGAATACATTTCCAATCCTTGTTTATTTATTAAATCGCATGTAAATGTACGCTTTATTATTCGTTTGTGATAAGTATATTGATTATGTCTAACTATCCCTTCCAAATCTATATAAAATATTTAGATTATAAACAATAAAAAATTACTAATCATTTGTAACTAAACCCGTTCCTTTTTCAAAAATCGGTGTTCAATTCCAAACAGATACACTGCTAACTTCTCTCTCTCTCTCTCTATTCATAATTATGAACAATCAACACAAACCAAAACACTTAATATATAAAACAACTACTACCACAACAAATATAGAATCAGACGATAACGTTACATACAGCAGTCGATTGAATAAAACTAAACCAGTATGAAAATTATCAGTCCCACAGTACCAAACGATATAATAATTCCTTTAACTGTTTGAATTTCCCTATCGCATACGGAAAATGCGCTTGAAATTCCCTTTCGTAAGGATTTCTAAAAATCTGCGACACGAGCTTCCACATCGTGAATTTGTCCCGATTCTGAAATGGATATTCTAAACAAAATATTATCTGTTGAAATTTTTCAAAAGAAAAGAACTTAAAATAGAATAATACTTAAATATTTTAAATATAAATAGATAAAATGTTTCAAAATTGAATAACACATTCGCGAAGAGATTTCTAGAACTTCACACAAAGAAATATATAAGGAAAATAAAAAAAGAAATAATAATGTTTTACAAATTTCTTCTATTGCATTTAATGGTTGAATGACATATTAAAACGATATTTAGAATGATGAACTCACGTCACTAATTATAGAATTTATATAAATAATTATATTTTCCCTATTTGTGTGTAGATGGTATATATGTTGCAAAAAATATTTTGATGCCATAATAGAGAGTCATGATAAGTGGATGTTATTTTCTGGGGAAGTCTAGAAAAAACATATCCTTTTTTTGCTTAAATTTCCAAAAGTAATTAAATAACCATACATCCGATAAAAAGGATTTATAACATAAAAAAGTATTCTTTTAAATACAATTTTTTTATACATATATAAACTAAAAATTTTGTATGGTAAATTCTTAAAATGTGCATTCTAAAGTTCTTTCGATCGCATAATAATGAAATTAAATTGCAATACACAATTCTGCAGATAAAAAAAATAATTATTTGGTGTTTTATTTATGATTCTGTTAGAATAATAATATAAATATGAAAAATATTTCGTACCAAATTCCACGGATTTTCAGTTTTGTTATACATTGAATAAAATGAATATTTTATTTCAAAGACAAAACTTTGAAATTTTCCCTTTGACGTATCTTATTTACGAACATCAATATTCTCACTGCTTGAGTCAGGATTCGAACAACAAGCAGAACCCCTTACACAAGCTTCATGATGCAATGACATATATTTGAAAAACAAGTTGCTCTGACAGACGAACTCTAAAATTTGATAAAAATGGATAAATTCAAGATGCTCGGAATAATATACAATTTGACTCACGGAATTTCACTGTACTTCTAAAATATTTGCATTCTGTTTTAGCGAACTGTGATCAATTTTCGAATATATTGATCGCTTACATTCTTAATATTTCAGAACATTACCTTTATGATTTAGAATTTTTATACCGAACAGTAACTGTAATACATTTAGCATCTTCTTACGAATAATATTTTTATACTTTTTGTACATTATACTCTTTTTCTTAAAGTAAAATAATCTAAAATTATAATTTACCGTTGCTGTTTGTTTTTTTTTATATTTATTTATTTTTTTTTTTCGTAATATAAAATTTTAATTTTCAAGGAGAATTTCAATTTTCATTCATTAAAATAATAATGTAATTATACCTGAAACCTAGCACACAACCAATAAAATTTCTTATAATTTCAGTCTGTTTTTCTTGTTGAAATTTGCATACAGTAGCGAACTCATAGCCTTAGTACTAAGATTGCAGAGTTAAACATAATCTTAAAGCGCCAAGAATTTCTTTTATTTGTATATATTACTCGATTAAAATAAATTTTAGAAAAAAAAATGCAGTTTTAAAAATTATTTTTGATACTAAAATTAATTTGAAAAGATCTGAATCTTCATAATACTGTAGTAACAAAACATAATCAATTTAATTAAAAAAAAAATATGTAATGAATGTAAAAGTACTCAAATTAATTTGTAAGAATTTAAACATTCAAAACTATGCGTTACAAAGAAGCGAAACAATCGAGACCACAAGATAGTGTTGTAAGAAATCCTTTTCCACATATATTTTCTTCAATGAAATTAACAGCATTTTGTACGTAGAAATTATGAAAGCAATATAAATATTTAAATATTATTTTTTTAAAAAAAAAAAAAAAGAGTCAAAACCCAGACTAATAAATTGAAAAGATTCATATAAATTCCAAGCAAGTTAGCTGGTAATAACATCCATGATTAAGTGTAGTAATTAACAGATATTAGGATGTAAGTTACGAAACACTAACGTTAAATTTACTACAAATGTAGGCTTTTAGAAATTTATCAGGTAAACCTAGTTCTAAGAAATCTTTATTAAACAAATAAAAATTACTTTGCAAATAGTTAAGTCTCACATTTCTAGAACTTGATATATGGATATTACTTTTACAGATTGGAAATTTAAAAATGTTAAAAATTATAAAAAATCATCTTATGTTTTGAGAAAATGCAACTACTATACTTCAATTCCAGTTGTATTAACCAGAGAAAATTAAAAGTTGTAATAAATTCATATATGAATGCTCGAACTACAGTATTTAAGTCATTAATTTTTGGTAACTTTTTGAAAAGTAATTTTAACAGGGTAACTTTACAAAATTAAAAATTGCTCAAATGGAAATTTGAAACTTAAAAAAGTTAATTATTACCATAATTTCTTATAGTAATTGGTAATATAATATTTTTCAATTGGAGTAGATATTTCAATCATTTCGGAGAGATATTTAGAAAATAAAGAATGCCTAATTGTAATAAAACCTTGTAAAAATAGTCCGTTTTTAGTTATGTGAACCGTTAAAAAAGTGTAAATATCGGAGTTTTTTTTTTTTTAATTAATCATTTTATTCTAATAATGAAATTAAAATCCTCAAAATATCAATAGTGTAATAAGATATCTTTGTAAGAAAAACAACTTTGTTTTGATATTCCATTATATAGATAGCTGAAGATCTATTGTGCAATGTTGTAAAACATTAATTAATTTTTTTAAAAAAAATTACTACTTATTTATTAACTGATTATTCTATGAGATTCGATACTGGTCCCAAATATTAAACACTTAAAAGTAGTTTAAAGAATCTTATACATATAATTAAGATTATTCCAAAGTTAGGGTCTTTTTATTTGTGGAAAATTTTGTATAAATTGTGCCTCTCATAAAAATTCAAGATAAGATCATTTTTTTAAGGATTAATTTATTTTATATATTTATCTTTTTATTTAAAAATGATAGAAAATATAAAACATTTTTTTCTCGTGTTAATTTTTTTCAAAAAAAGAAAAAAAAAATCAGCAATAAAATATTTACTTTTAGTAAAATTTCGTTATTTAAGAATTTCTTACGGACTTTTGAAATATACAAATAGCGAAGCAATTTTTTTCTGGTCTATATTCATATTTTTTGAATTTTTCCTAATAAAATACTATAGCATCCCAGTTTTTTTTTATTTACTGAAGAATAGAGGAATTCACAAAATATACAGCACGCTTTTCTTTCGAAAAACGCTTCTAAGAATTGTAAAAAGAACAATTCACGACAACCTCTCCAATTTAGAACAATATCTAAGACTTTCTGCATTGCAGTCAGACATTTTGCGATCAAGTTCAGAAGTGGAAAAAGAACCCGCATCGTAAATCTTGCGAAAAACAGTCAGAATTTTACATCCTCATTCTGTTTTACTGCGGCATTTTTATTTATAAGCATTACCTCCCGCATTAATTCAAAAACTTTAACCCAATCCATAAATAAGAACAACAAACGATAGTTCGCAGGAGTGCTGGAGTAATAACAACCCCCCAAAACGACTCTAGGTTTCCTTCCAGGATCATTTCAACTTTTCGAAATAGGAGCGCATCTTCGCTATATAAGTTCGACTTTTTAATAAAAAAAACACATCGGGGGAACTCAGCTGGGATGCTCCTGAAATTGTCCTTGCCTTGGGCACTTACCCAAGTTCGTTTCGGCGAAAAAGGATTGAAATTTATGTCACAAACGCACAGAGCAGCAAAGGGTTCCAAAAATGTATCGATCCCCCCGACTCGAGGTCTGTTGGAAACTCTCGAGAGAGCGAAAAAGAGATGCCGGGATGGCAAGCCAAGTGGGACGACCACTCCTTGGCTTTTTATCAAAACTCGCTGACCTCGTAAAATCAATCTGCGAAGAGACACCTCAAATCTGCTACAGTCGCGAATTTCCACTGCAGCGAGGGGGGGGAGGAGATTTGATTGCGAACAAATAACGGCGGGACAGATGCAACGAGGAATCCTATATCCTCTATTAACAAATGAGGAATGATCGAAGAATTAGTTTTACCACTATAAAGTGCTAATATGGAAGTTCGGCAAAGATTGAAGAAGCCTAATTTAAATATTAAGGTATCCGAATACGTTCGAAACCGTGATTTTGCAAAGCGCATAAATGGATAACTTTCATGATATTTAGTGTCACTTAGATTAGAATGCATGTATACAATTGTTTTAAGGACATTTTGACAAAAAAATTATTTAAGTACAAAATATTTTGAGAACAGATGAACATAGAATGAACCATTTTCAAAATGTTCTCCTTTAGTGAAAAATGCTTCTATTGAATTAATATTTTGCCTGTATACAGCTCAGACCTTTCTACAGAGGCTCAAATAGAATTTTGGAAATATATAACTTAGAAGTGGGTTCATCCATATTTTACGACAACAAAGGGGAGCAATTTTAAGAAAAAAACGCCTGTAATTATTTCAATGGGTTGTAACTCTGAAAATAATGTGAATTTTTCAAAAATCATAGTTGAGCCTCTGTAAAGAGGTCTAGGCTATATACAGGCAAATATTATATATTAAAGCATTTTTCACAAAAAGTAGAACATTTTGAAAAAATATTATTCTAAGTTAATTTTTGGCCAAAATATAGTATTTAAATAATTTGTTTTGTCAAAATGTCCTTAAAACAATTTTATGCATGTAGTCTAATCTAAGTGGCACTAAATATCATGAAAATGATCCATTTATGCGCTTTTTTAAAATCTCGGTTCCGAACGTAGTCGGATACCTTAAAAGTAATATTACTAAATTGCATTAGTGAAAATTGATTGCTATAAATGTTCAAACATCCCATTTCATGAAAGTTGATGTTGCCCCAGATGCAGAAATTCCCTTTTTTTTAAAAAATTTTTATGTTAACCTTGGTGTTGGTAAAAAAAGTTATTATTTCAGTTTTTATGCAAACTTTAAGGTACATAACAGTCTATTTACTACGAATAAAACTAACTCAAATGTAAAAATGTAACGCACACACATTTTATGTATTCTCCCTCACTTTTCAGTCTCTGCTCTCTATTCTTTCCTTCTATTTTATCTTTCTACTCTCGCTCTTTACTTACTTTGTGGCCTCGGTAGCCTAGTGGTCAAGGTCAAATGCTCGTGGCTGGCTTGTTATGAGTTCGAACGCAGTACTGCTGAAGACCCGCCGTGCAGTGAGAGCCGATGTACGTTAACCCTTGAGAGGTCAATTTTTCTGCCCAAAGTGTTTTAAAAAGGCTCATTCATTATTGTATATAGCAAAGCTTAATACCGGGTGTTTCTAAAAAAATATCGGAGTTTTAACGCTTTATAGTATTTATCACGTATAAGTTACAAGTATAATTCATACATTGAATGAAAGAGTAATTGAAACAGTTTTACCTACAAGTTTACAAATGTTCAGTGTGAGCCTCATTCGTCACACGGCACACATCAAGTCGATAGGCGAGTTCATCCCAAACTTTTTTCGGTGTGTCTGAGGAAATTCTTGCAACATCTGCTTCCATCCGGTGTCTTAAGTCTGAAAGGAAGGTCAGCTGGTAGCGGCGAAACGTACACACAATCCTTTCTGAAACCCCACAGATAAAAGTTACATGGCGTCAGATCGGGTGAACGTGGAGGCCATGTGATACAAGCTTTATTGGGAGGCTCTTTGTGGCCAATCCATTGATTGGGTACTGTGATATTTAACCAATCGCGTACTAGGAGATGCCAGTGAGGCGGTGCACCATCTTGTTGCCAAATGAAGTTATTTAGTTCACTTTCTTCCAATTGAGGAAATAGCCATAGTTTTAGAGCATCAAGATAGGCAGAACCAGTTCCAGATGGTTACCAGTAACAGCCTTGATCGTCCCGTACTCTTCCCTTTACAAAGACAGCCAGTTGCTTCAAACTGATGGTACGACCTAAGAATGTTATTATAATTTGGAGGTTGACAACCGAACTTAATACGGAACGCTCGTTGCACAGTAATAGCAGATTCTGTCTTTGCAAACTGGAGAACACAAAACGCCTTCTGTTCACTTGTCACCATTTTTCTACTAGCTCATTGATCGGCAAGAAAGGGGGGGAATTAGCATACGTTACGCGCACACATGCCAGCAACTGTTTTAGTTGCTCTTTCATTCGATGTATGAGTCATGTTATATGCAATGAATACTATAAAGCATTAAAACTCCGATATTCTTTTAGAAACACCCGGTACTTAAAAAAATACGAAAATGGAACAATTTTATTTTAATTTCAATTTTGAAGTGTTCACACTATTTTTTTTTATTTTTATAATTGTGGAACACAAGAACCCCTAAATGTTTGCCTTTTTCAAGTACATTCAGCATGCTATGAAGAATGTTTCATATATCTTAAAAAAATTTCTCTCATACTTACAAAAAAAATTTCATATTCGTACCTTTTTTTTCAAATAGTTGAGGACTTTGTGGGTGGGTGGGTGTGTATTTATATATGAACACATAATTTGGAGCACAGTGTAGTATAAAGCCTTACCTTGCAATCAAGACAGAAATATATCGGCGTTTTTTGATAAATCTCTTTATTTTCATTTCTTCTCAAGAAACAAACTGCACTTTGTTTTGCCAATCCGTGTTCTTTATCGAAAAATTTCAAGAACTTTAATTCTTGACTTTAAAATTAATTTCCCGCCTTCACCGCAAAGAAAATCCCTGATGAGAAGTGTTTAAAAAACCGGTTTTAAATGTAACAAATTTACTTTAAAAAGCGGTTTTTTAATACCGGCTTTGAAAAACCATCAAAACCTAGCAGCGACCAAGATAAAAATTGGTGGGTAGTGGACATTTATATTCCTTATTTAATAGAATTATTTAATTTTTCATTTCATTTATAGTTAATTGTCTAAAAAATGTTCCATTTTTATTTTTTTAAGCTGGAAACTCTTTTAAATTTTAAATTCATTTTAATTTTTCGAATTACCGTATTATTTGAATTTAAGCCACTCTCGATTCTAAGCCGCATCCCCAAATTCTCATCGTTTTTGTGAAAAATGAGAAAATAGTGTAAAATGGCTTATCGATATCCAATTTTACGAAATTTAAATAAACTTAAAAGGAGAACTAATAAGAAATGAATAACTAGTAATTTTACCAGTATCAAAATTTTAAATACATACAAGAACCTATAGTTGCTCTAACTGCCCCATCCAACGAATTTTATTTTCTTCTATTCTAAACCACATCCTATTTTCAGTAGCATTAACATTAAAAAAAAACAAGTAAAATAAAAAAAATTAAGTCAATTCCTACTTAGATCAACAAAGAAAATTTTTATTTCAGCTACTTTTTATGAAATAGTTACAATTAGTACACATATGTATATACATATGACAGAATCACAACATTATAAGTGGTAATTCATTTTTATTTATTATCATTAAAGTATCGTATTGTCATCCAAAACAATCGTGTCTATAAAATTTCAGTTCAACTGAATGCTTTAAAACAGTGCTCCGCAACCTTTTTATAGCTGCGGACCGGTCAACGTTTGATAATTTTACCGTGGCCCGCTGAGGGTGGGACACGTTGATTGTTTATATTTTAGATTGTTTTGATTTAGCAATTTTAATTTAGTTACATTTAAATATACCTTCAGAATAAAATATAGTTACACCAAGAATGAATAAAAGTGATTTAACGTGGAGTGTAAAGTGATTTCCGTGGAAAGTTGCGCAAATCCGAGAGAAATGCAGCACTTTAAATAAAATGGCAATAGTTTAATGTTCTTTACGTGGCCCGGCACTATTTGATCCACTGACCGGCACCGGGCCGTGAACCGGGGATTGCGGATCACTGCTTTAAAACATGAGAAAAAAACCTTTTCAAGTTTTGACACAAGTCGCCAAAAGCGTCGCTAAGTCGCCAAAAATGATGCCAACGTGGCTGTGTGTATTCGTAATTCTTTAAATAATTAGTTTTAATCTATTAATTTTTACTAATTATAATTAAAGTATTGTATTGTCTTCCAAAATAATCATGTATATAAAATTTAAGCTCAATTGAACGCTTTAAAATGTATTTTTTAAAGATTGAAAATTCCACCAAGATAAATAAATATATAGAGAGTGCGAGCTAATAGTGTGTAGGAATTGAAAAAGTGCGACTTAGATTTGAGGAAATACGGTAAAAAAAATTCGGAAATTTATAGTATAATCGCTGTAATAAATAGTTGCCGTATTTTTTTGAATAATTTTTTTTTATTTCCTCTTACCCCTTCCTTCCCATCTGTAACCTGCTACAACTAAATTCATCTTTACGAATTTTATCTTTTGAGCAAATGCATCTACATGAAATATCGCTGCGCAATGCTTTGCTACAGGAAAACAAAGCTCTACGCTTTTATTTCTCTTGCAATACATTTCGTGACATAACTTGTCTGATTCCACAAACACATTGCCCCAATGTATCTTTATTCTCAATTGTCACCTATACTTTGTTTTAATTAAGCAATAAATCGTACCTAATGATCTTGTGACAGTCAATAATCCTTTGGGAATTGCGAAAGACTCAAAGGGAAAAGAAATGGCTTGTCATCCGTCTTAAACCACGCCCCTTCTAGTCACCTCTGACGACAACAGAGCACACTTTTAGGAATCTAGAAAAATGCAATTGAAGACATTATTCTTGGAGTCGTTTGTTTATATTTATTGCCTTTTTTGTTTCTTGGTTCAAAAGTTCTTTTATATTAAAAAGCTTTTTTAAAATATAAGTTCCTTTTCAAATATGTCAACTATGTTATTATGCACTCGGCTATTTTATTAAAATAATTCATAGCATTTAAGAATATTTGCGTATTAGGTACTTAGGTATTACCGCCAACTATTTGTGATCTTATATGAAACGAAGCACATGGTTTCCAATTGAGTGCATATGATACATGCGAAATAGGGGTTGCCAACTTAGCGAGTTTATCTTGAAAAATGGCGATTGTTGTGATAATACGTAAGTACGTAATACGTAAGCAAATTATATTGTCAACCAATTTTGCCAAATAAAAAGACATCGCCAATTCAAAAGACACTACCAAATGTTGTCATTGTTATTATTTAGGAGCATGCGCAGGAATAGTTTTCCATTATTGTCTGCATATCGCGGCATTTGGCAATGCCTTTTGATTTTCTTGGATGACGGCGCAATACGTAAATACCCAATTAAGAAATTGAAACTATCACATTTGAGATGGTGAAGTAGGTTCAAATACTGGCGAGTCCAGTTATGAATTTCGTTCATTCCATTTTCAAATCTGATTAAATAAAATGTAACAAATTATCAGATGATTTGAGTTGAGCGGCTGCAGAGAAGTTACAATTAGATTTATATTCAATAATATACTTTCAACCGGCTCAAGTATATGGTGATTGATTGTAATTTTATAAGCGTACCGCAAGCATATGAAGTAAAAGAAAATATGACACATATTTATGCTACCACCATAAAGGTATTTTAAAGCTGTAGCTAAAAATGTTTTACCTAAAAGAGAAACTTGAGCAGGCGGGCAATCGGGAAAAATAAATATATCATTTATTCAGTAAAAAAGGGAAAAACACTTACAACATGAAGATCTATCGTGTTAAGATGCTAATGCATATTTAATGTATCTGGACTCGGGATCCTCTCGTTGTCGGGGCACCGATGTAGGGAAGGTGGGGTACTTACTCACTCAAGTGTCGACTTCGTCATTTGTCATGGATCAAAATTATGAAGCGTTTGGCTTTAGTTATAGTAGATTTTTGCATCAGACAGAAAAAGAAGGCGGAAAACATTCCTTACAATAAAGTATAGCATGCAACTCTTCCGTTCTTTATAGAAAAATTTTAAATCACTTTCTTTGTAAACTTTTTATATGAAACTAAACACATAAACCAAGTAGATTAAAAGCAGTTTCTCAAATTTTAGAGGAATCAAGGAAACTCTCTTAAGGATAAAATACACTGTAGGCAAACACAACTATATAATATATAGTCAACAGATAATATTACGTTCTGAACTTTAGAAGTGATAAACGTCTCGGGAACTTTTAACAGTAAACTTGAAATATAAATTTCACTGGTAGACAATCGATGTTCTGAAAGAATACATTGTTGCATATATCTCTTTTCAAATTGTAAGATCGAAAAAAAATATGTTTTACGTTCAAAATCATTCTTGAAATGCTCTTAAAATAATTTGTAAACTATATATATATAACTCACGCTTAACTTGTGTGATCTATAAAATTCCTTGAATTATTTTTTTGTGTAAACGACACATACTAAAAAAAAAAAGAATGATTTATTTTTATTTGCTTCACAAAATGTATTACATTTCATTTTAATATAGAGTTTCATTATTTTCAGTATTGAATTAATTCAAAATAGTTTCTATTGTAATTTTAAACATATTTCTGACAAATTTAATGGTTAAAAAGAATGTGATGCTAGTTGTGTGAAGGCTTTGGAGAGAGAGAGAAAAAAGTAAAGTATTAAACTTCTTGTGTTTATAATATATATAATGTATTAATTTTGAAAGACTGTATTTCAAGGGGAATATTTGCAATATGCAACTATCACATGCTAATGTTAGATTCAATAAGAAATAAAATCCCAAAACTCTCTTGGGTGTGAAATCTTAATAATTTTTTTGTAAATTGCCCTTAGATTATGCCCTTATTATTGCTTATTAGAATTGCTCTTAGATATGGGGTGACTTCCAATTTTAACCAGAACTTTGATTAATCCGATTCATATCCAAAAATGCTGATACGACCACGAAAAAAATCAGTGCTTAATAAAATTGAATAAATCCTCTCAAGGAAATAATTCCTTAAATTTTTATCCATTTAGACTAGCATACCCAAAAACGTATGTCTTGCAACATTTAGCTTGCCTTATTAAAGTAATTTTTCTTTTAAATTTTAGAAAAGGAAAATAAAACTTTTGTTTATTATTCTTACAATAATAATATATTGATTATAACGATATATAGATTGATGTTAGTTACTAATATCTATCTATACATTATTTCTGTTCAATGTTATTACAAAGAATCCAAAAAATGATTGAAATTGAGAACAAAAAAGAAAAGACTTTTAAAACATTTCAGTCCCTTTTGTCATGAGGATCTGAAAGTATTTGTAGTATTTTTCCACTGTAAGGAATTTTTTTTTCTCATCATTTTTATTGCCAAGCAGTTTCGACAGTGACTTGAACTGGATAACTTAACTATGATTATCGATACATCTTTACATAAAAATGAAAAATATTTTAAACTCCAATAATTAGAATTTTTTTTTTCTGTTATGGGGCTTCGTATTGTTATTTCTACCTTTGCTGACATAGTACATTTCCCAGG
Organism: Trichonephila inaurata madagascariensis; assembly: GCA_019973955.1. Taxonomy (NCBI): domain Eukaryota; kingdom Metazoa; phylum Arthropoda; class Arachnida; order Araneae; family Nephilidae; genus Trichonephila; species Trichonephila inaurata. Next base: position 455,770 of record BMAV01013483.1, on the reverse strand, counting down.
AACTGGTATCACATTTTAATGAGGCACCATTTAGACGATACCAACTACTGCATGTAATTTTGACGCCCAGTTTCTTCCTCAGGGGGAGGCACCTGAGCTCTGCCGAAGCTAAAAAATTGTACTTAGTAATTTAATTTTGCCGAGAGCATCCCCAAGCCAAACGGACACTCAAGGGATTCTTTTCGTGCCGTATAATGATACGACATCGCCACTGTAGATTTTCTGCATCAGGAAGATCCACCGACTTGGGGCGGGGTTGAACCCACAATCTTTGGTATAGAAGGCCAGTGAAAAACCAACTATGCCACCCAGCCGGCCCAATAGTTATAGTGAGAATTATATATTAACTTTGCACGGTAAAGCAACATGATGGCTTTTGGCGAACAATCTCGTAACTTTGTACCTTGGTCAAGTGTCGAGGACGACATCTGAATTGTCGACCCCTTTCCAGACTACCATACATTGTCAAAGCAAAGATTTTGAGCTCGAAAGATTTAAGATACATCAGCCCTCTATATACGGCGGGTCTTCAGTGGCACAAGGATTTTCATCCGCAACTCTCAGACCACGAGTTCGTGACCATAACCAAGTCTAAGCTTCTGTAGGCATCTTAGTTAGGAGAAAGATTCTTACACATATTGTCCCAATTATAATATGAGAAAGCATGTTATTTACTTCTACTAATGGTATGACCTTTTCACAATTAATATGTTGAAGATATATAACTCAGTTTCTGTTTAGAAATAGATTCTTTTTCTCAAAATTTTGCACTTTTCCCTTTTGCATCAATTTACTTTAAATCGCATGTAATCACTATAGCAGCACAAAAAATTAATATTGAAAAACAACCAGACGTGGTGAAATACTTACTGTATCCACATCCTGAAGGATAAATAATCTCTAGTAGTCTATAGCAGTGCTCCGCAACCCCCGGTCCGTGGATCAAATACTACCGGTCCGCACAAGAAACATTAAATTATTTCTCTTTTATTCACTGTGGTATATTTTTCTTAGGTTTGGGCTACTTTTTATGAAAATCACTTAATATTCCTTGTTAAATCACTTTATATTCATTTTTTGGTGTTGCTATATTTTATTCAGAAGAGTCACGATTAAATGCAATTAAATTAAAATTATTAAATCAAACCAGTCTAAAATATAAACAATCAACATTCTCCTCCTCAGCGGGCCGCGGTAAAATTAACAAACGTTGACCGGTCCGCGGCGATAAAAAGGTTGTGGAGCACTGGTCTATAGGACCTTCAAATCCTCTAGTGGATTTAGACCAAAATATTCAAGTGTAGGTATATGTTGGGAAGCTCTTCCCCAGGGGTAAAATATTTCATATTTTTGGGCTATAAGGAACAGAAATCACCACAATTTTAGGGAATGGTCTGAAAAGATTCCATTCAGGCGTTTGAAGTGTCATATTTAAGACACAAGAAAGGGCCATCTTAGTTGCTTACGAGCTCTTTGGTGAAGTACCCCATGTATCTTTAAATCAGAGCAAAAATGGTGTAATAATGTTCCGTTTTATGATCAGCTAGGGTCTGAAATTCAATAGCAGACTTCGACTGTAAATCCAGTGTACACTAAACTTGCGGTACGGAAATAGTTATTTTAGGCCATAGATTCTCATAGCGAGACCTCTGATTTTTTTGTTTAGATCTTCCATTATCAAAACCATGCCACTAGGATGTCTTTAGAGAAAGCAGACATGAGCCTCTAATATTCCATCCTACAGCTTTCAGCAGAATCGAGTCTCATTCTCTCACCCCTTAAGCGATTTAAGTCGTTAATTTGCCTTTTCGCAAAACGACTTTAATCACACATATCATGTTTCACCCGATGCATTCATCACAGAACTGATAACGAACATTTTCGATTTGTTTACACACATCGCCATCCAACACGACGCTTCCATAAATAGTCCCAGCTGACCTACCAACCCAGAGAGATCATGGGATTAGGAACCTTTTAGCCTTCGGACGAACTACTGGATGATGAATGGGTGCATAATTCATTATTTTATTAATTATGAGTAAGATAGCCCCCGTTGTTTGTCCGCACCCTGCACTACTCGACGGAGGTCATTACAAAATTTGCCGCGAGACCATTAGTCGGGATGAATATTTCACTCCGCTTAAAATAAGCAGAGGTCGGACCTCTTTATTTAATGCGACAGGCCACACCCCTTTCGGGCAGACGATTTATTCCACGCACGTGAGAAGTAATTAATGCCTTGTATCATTCGAGATAACGAGAGAGACTGAGCCGCGGTTCTTATGGTGGGTATTTATTTATGTGGAAGTGTCTTTGTGACAACTGTATCGGAAGCGATGCTATTTGTTTTTGTGCTGTGTCTCGCCGTAAACATTTTATTTATCGGAATCCTGTTAACATGTTATTATTTTTACCAACGTTTAAATATTAATTGTTTTGAAGAGGGATACTGTAAGCTAAACGTTTATGGTTTAGGGCAATAATTGTGGTTTTTAGAATTTAGTAGAAATATTCCTTTCATAAAAGTATATGTTATGCATTCGTAATAACAAATAAAAGAATTTACAATTTCCCAAATTTCTTACAGATCTTTTTTTAGAAAAGTGAACTTATGATAAGAAAATTAAAATTATTGTTATTATTAATGAAATTTTAATCTTTTAAGAAACATTATCACTCAAAATAGAATTGTATTTCACTTTTACAAAGCCAAAAAGGAAGGGGGTATCCGAAAATTTTTTGAAAACTCAGCGTACAGTTATGTCTTGAGGTCATGGGCCTCTACTTACAACCCTTTTATGCATAGACATTATACTACCAGAGTCAAAGAGTTCTTGGAATGGTCGTTCATGCAGGTATTCGTAGAAGGGGAAATACCTGTTTCGGGGGATGGCTGCACCAATAAGGAAAACACAAAGCCTTCTGGATTTCCTTTTTTTGTAATTTTTGGCCTACTGAGATAATTGCAAAGCGATTTTATTTCGTTGGGTTTTGCAATTCTTTTGGAGTCATCAAACTTAAATTCTGGTTTTTTTATAAATACGAAGACTGAAAATTTAAAAGCATACGGAAACGATTTCAGTACCAGAGAATTTTTACCATTTGCCATGAGTGAAAATGAAATTAAAGGGACATCATTTTTGGATTCAGATTAGGTGATCCAAAATGCGACGAAACATAAAGGACCTATAAAAAATTATTTCCAAGAGAGTTTTGAACAGTTATTCGAACGCTGGGACAACGGTGTAGTTGCAGGAGGGCAGTACTTTGAAGGCCAATAAGATAAAATTAGTGTTCTATTTTAAAATTTGTCATTAACCTATTTCGGAATCTTCTTGATTCTACCCTGTTTAGCATACGGCAATCCGTACAAACAACAATCCGTCACAAATTGATGAGCATGACTTACAGTCTCAAATACCTAGGCACAAGACAACGCCACCGAAGGCCATATTTCCACTAAAGGGGTACTTATGGTTTATAGGCGTAAACCCAAACACATAATACTCAATAATGCAGTCTTGCTATTGTTGCTATTTAGCATACAGTTCAAAATTCCTAGTTTTTATGAGAATATATTCAGTAATAACATTTGATGATTAAAACTATTCACGTCAAAGTTATACTGAGAGCCGAGATGAAGTTCCCCCCTTGAGACCGAGGCCCTGCGCGCGGGTCTAGGTAGTCCATGCCTTAGGATGTCGCTGTCAGCATATATTAGCTAAAGCTAAAAATGTGTAAATATTTCAAAATGTGAATAAACATAATATATATGAATATCTATATATAATAGACAGCCCAAGTGAGCATCTTTTAGAGCACACACACAACTAGTATGCATTTAGAGCCTGAAAGGCCTCGTGTAAAAACTGATTAATTTGCCAACATAGAGCTGATATAACAGCCCTTATAAAAGAAGTACTCTACAATTTTTCTCTTTAAAAATTTTAATTAATGTAGTTATAAGTGCATCATTTGATATTATGTATTTTGTAATATTTTTCACACCCTTTTATAAACTTCACTTGTATGTAATGGAATATTTGAAGTCAATTTTCACCCACTTTAAAAGGTCAGATTAATTCGAAATTTTGCTCACTTGTCCAGGACAGATGACAATGCAATAACTTAATAATTTTGTTCCGTTGTCCTGATCATAATCATTGGGAGTAATGATTTCTCCAATTTTCATATCCCATCCCGCATTTGGCGACTAATTTCAAATCCCATTTCCATATTTGGCGACTAATTCCAAATTTGGCAACTAAAAGAATAAGTTACACACACACAACTTAATTCGATTAACTGTAAAATGGTGTTTTTTTAGTTTTTTTAAACTATTATTTATTAATCATATATTTACTATTACATTAGATGCTACTTAAAGAAAAAAAGAAGTGTTATATATATAAAAAAGTATGTATAAGTAGCAGAGACAATTTTAGGATTACTAAGGAACCTTTAAGTCACTTACTTAGCCGTGGATTTGGAGTTAGACAGGGGTGTTCAGGATCTTGGGGGTCCGTGCTCAAAGGCTGGTACATAAAGGGGAACCACGGTGATCGAAATTTTAAGAATTGCTGGTCTAGTTCATTCGTGTGTGCGAGAAAGAATTTTTTAATTGTGTGGGGGAACGAATGGCCACCACGGCGCAAGGCTAAAGTATTCCTAAAAATACATTAGCCACATAGTATACAATTTTCTTAGTTACAAAATGAATTTTCCATTATAACAAGTCTTAATTGGATACCAACTATATAACCAGTCACTATACATTTTTTCTTAATTTTAAAAGTTTGTATATAAATAATAAGATGTGTATACATTTTTTCTAATATTAATTAAAAACTATCTACACAACCAAGAGAGTACCTTTAAAAAAGTGTGGATTTTCTTATTAAAAAAACGGAGCAACATGTTAAGGTATCCGACTACGTTCGGAACCGTGATTTTAAATAGGCGCATAAATGGATAATTTTCATGATATTTAGTGTCACTTAGATTAGAATACATGTATAAAATTGTTTTAAGAACATTTTGACAAAAAAAATTATTTGAATACCATATTTCGGCAAAAAATTAACTTAGAATAAACTTTTTTCAAAATGTGCTCCTTTTGTGAAAAATGCTTCTATTATAATAATATTTCGCCTGTATATAGCTCAGACCTCTGTACAGAGGCTCAACTATGAGTTTTGAAACATTCACATTATTTTCAGAATTACAACAATTTGAAATAATTATTGGCGTTTTTATCTAAAAATTACTCCCCTCTGTTGTCGTAAAATATGAATAAACCCACTTCTAAATTATATATTTCAAAAATTCTAGTTGAACCTCTCTAGTGAGAGGTCTGAGCAATATACAGCAAAATATTATTATAATAGAAGCATTTTTCACAAAAGGAGAATATTTTGAAAATAGGTCCTTCTATGTTCACTTTTGTCAAAATATTGCACTTAAATAATTTTTTATTGTAATACTATTCTTAAAACAATTTTATATACATTTTCTAATTTAAGTGACACTAAATATCATAAATATTATCCATTTATACGCTTTTGCAAAATCACGGTTCCAAACGTAGTCGGATATCTTAAAACCATTTTCTGTTCGTTGCTTCATTTTTACTCATAAAATAAAAATATAATCACTTGCGTAAACAGCTTGCTTTTAAACAAGATCCTAAAAGCCTTACAGCAAGTGCTGCTTTCCATAAATGAGGAAACCTGTTGGAAAAATATTCTCAAATTCTCTCAGAAATTCAATAGTTGATTGTAGTTATTTAAAGAATCTCGGGGAATTTTTACATTTCTGCAATTATTTCGGTGAGAATAGGGCGTATAAACATTTCGCCGCGAAAATTATTTTAAGCTGGAAGTTGCGAAGCATTCAAGGCACGCACAATCATTAGCGTGTAATCTAATTATGATAATCAAATGAATGGTTGGGTAATCACTGGAGAAAACCTTGCTAACAATTCGCGAGCTCGTCTTCAACATTATGCAGGCAAAACTCTTTCGGTATTTTCATTTCCATACGGGTGCTTCAAATTGACCTAAACATTATCTGCGGTATTTTTGTTCTAATTTAAAATGAGCACTTAATAAAGGAATTAGCTTTTTAAAAAAACAAAACATGATTAAATATAAAATATTCATGGAAATTACTTGAAAATCGTTGCATTTTTAAGGAAACGAAACTTAATAAGCAATGAGTTTCATTTTTATTCCAATTATGTCATTTCATATCACATTATTCGTTCCACATTCCAATGTTTATAATCCGAAATTTATGAGTATGAGTGCGAATTGAAACCAGAAATACGTTGTTGCTGTTTTCAATTTTTTATATAAGCTTTCCAGTAGGGAAGTTGAGAGGAGAAAATTGTAAATGAAAGCACAAATAGACAAATTATAAAGTACATTAATTTATTTTAGGAGACATGTAGGAGATTTTCTAATTCTGCTGTATAGTCAATGAGCTGATATTGATTCATGAATTGCGTATTAATTTCGCACTTCGAAGCAAAACAATAGTTATTGGCAACGTACCTCATACTTTGAACCATGGTCAAGTGACGATGAGGACACCTGAGTTAGCAGCCCACTCTACAAACTTTGTCTCGACAGATTTCACGCTTATCATCCCCTCTACACAGCAGATTACTATGGTCGACTAGAATAGATATTGAAAAGTTGAATCTAGGTATAGGTTTAAAAATGGTTACAGTTACAGCTTCCATCCTTTACCGTTGCAATTTGTACACATTTTATTCATTTCTAATGAGTGATTAGTTTTGCCATTTTTCTCAAATTCTTGAAAGCTGTCTGATGGATAAAAGAACAATTAAGTGATTGACTTGAATTCTTGTAAATTTGGACATTTTTGTAGAAATTGATGATAAGTTGCATAAAGATTCTACAGAATAAACTGTACATTTTGAATTAATGTGAGATGCTATTTACATAAATAGGTAATTAGAAAAATGTTTTTCCGATTTCAGATGTAATTTGATAGCAGGCATGGCAGCTAAGAGTTGATATTTTACTCTTTGAACTCCGTAATCATTAGGAATCATATTTAAGTAATTTTTTTATTTAAGACAGAGTTTTCAATATCACAATTACTCGCATTTAAGATTTGACTACTCTTCTATATAATATGTAATAAGAGACAGAATAAATCTGAGGTAATACTAGATATGGTTTTAAAATATTTAATGATGTAATTCAACGCTTTTATGAATCTAATAAGATGAAATTTATTAAAGATAGGTATTGAAATTTAGTTACTTTTGTAAATAAATTAAAAAGCAACAATGTATCATTAATCAAGTTACAGAACATGTATGGGTTATGCAGAATGCCTTTCTATTTTCAGAGAGAGAAACTTTCTAATCTCTTTATAATTTTAATACTACTGGTGTTATATGTTAAGAAAAAATCTCAGCTGTCGTGTTAGGTACCATATTTTGTGTCATTTGATATTATTATTAGTGTGCTACAGATATACATATAAATAAATAAGGCAAATGTCTAAAATTCAAACTTTACCGATAAAAAAGCTTGAAGAATTATTCGTATCTATTCATTCTGTGCAAAAGTTAAGACCGTGCAGCTTTTTAAAACATTTTCCAAAATGGTAGCAATTTAAAAAACTCAAAGTGTATTCTTTTTTCAATCAGTATACCGATGTAACAGATATTGAATTTTACCATCAAACAAAACAAGAAAAGAATCATATCAAAAAATAAGATTTATCAAAAAAAATCCCGGCAAGGAATAAAAATTGAGAATTTTTCTTCTTATTCGCAACTTACTCATAAATGTATAAATTGAACTCTTTAGCAGACTTTTAATAATCTTTCAATATTACTTAGATATTGTTTCCAAACTTTTGTAAACAGCCAGTAAATTCAAATACAAACTCAACGATGAAAATCAGTAAATAAATAAGCTCATTTTGTATAGAAGACAAGGCAAAAACAACACCCCAGAATTCAGCAGCGCGTTTACGGGCCAGACGCGGTGCTTACTCAAATATTCTTTGTAATCGCTGCAGAAAGTAGCCGTCTGTATGGAATTCCGCGATGCATTACCATGAGCGGTGCAGTGTAGCGCAGTTTGCAGTGCACCTCATTTAACCCAGACATTACCGGAATCGTGAACGGTACAGAACAATGTGATACAACCCAATTTAATCATCCGAAAAAGAGGAAGATGTTTTCTTAGAGCTCCGTTCGTGTTTCTTACGCGTATTTTTTTTTTTTACGTATATCCAGGAAGATTCGCGTTCTTTAGTTGGCTTTCTGAGTCTACTATTATGCAATAAATATCTAAAAATGTTTTCTGGCCTTAAATATTTTGTAGTTAAAATTCTTTAAAGCTTTTAAATAGAATTCTAAATCAGTTATTTAATTTTACAACGGCGTTTCTCAAACTGTGGGGGACGCCCCCTAGCGAGTGTGAAAACTGTATGGGGCGCGAGCATATTGAAAAGTCGAAAACAAAAGATTATTTAAAAAAATTATTAATTTACTGACAGCAAACAAATAAAATACATTCTGGAATAATAAAATATAAAATACACATCTGCACTGATATAATGTATTTATAAATGTATCAGTACTGCACACAATGTATTTCATAATTAATTTAACAATACTAAGTTAACACATTTAATAATTACCAGTGACCCCATGGGCTTGTCATATGTAAAAATTTTACAAAAATTAACACTTATTTCTCTTGATAATTTGTACGGTTTATAATTAATCCCTTAAATACGGGTAAAAATTACCTGATTCGCTCCCCAATGTCACCGTTTTCCTCTTAGGCGAGCGTATGTGATGTATTGGAGAGGATGAAAAGGAAGAAATATATGTAGGAGTAAAACCTTCTCTGAAATAAGTAAATCCTTCGCAGACAATGTCATGGTTCTTTTTTCATTCCAAAGCCTTTGAAATAGATAATTTTAAGGATAGCAATACACAGAGAAGATCGTACTTTGGAAAGATGTATATATACGCTCGGGACAATGAAAGCTTTGGCTGAGTGAGAAGTTCTTATACGTCGGTGGAACTTAAGAGGTTAAATTCGTATTGTAGCTTTAGCGTCAAAGTATAGTATTATTAAAATCACAATACAGTGTTATTGTTGGGAGGGGAAGGAAAGTGATGAAAGTTTTATTGAATATTGGGTCGCAATTATTGAAAGTTTGAGATGCACTGTTTTACAATTTAATTTTATTAAATTAGTATACTTAAAATTCTTAATTATAACATACTTGAAGTACCATTACATTATGAGAGTTATTATTATTTTTTGGTTATTAATATAAAATTTGGTTATTTGATTATAACTATTGCATTAGTTTAGAATAATTAATATAATATCGGGGTTAGATTAATCAATACATTTTTTTTATAATATCGGGTTAGATTAATCAATACATTTTTTTATAATATCGGGGCTAGATTAATCAATACATTTTTTAAGTTATTGTATAGTAAAGTCATAATTTTGAGATAAAAAAATTTGTACCATCTGAAATATTATTAGTAGTATTGTCATATTATATTATTACAGCTGTTAGAGCATTTGATACGTTACTTGTGTTATTGATGCATTATATTGTAGTTATAATTGTACTATTATTTTATAATTGAAGTTTCTATATCATTTTAAATATTATTGAATTAATTAAAGTATTAGAATTATTTTAGAAAGCGTCTAGATTAGGTAAAATTTCTTTCATCAAGAAAGTGGAAATTAGGAAATTTTTTTGATTTTTTATAAAAATAATTGTGTAATTAATTTTAGAAAATATAAAAAATTTAAATAGTTTTAAAAATATATTTTTTTTGCTAACATTTGTACTGTATACACTTTTGTAACGCAGTTGAATGAAATATATTAAAACATCTGCTCTATAGCTCAACTTAAAAAAACTGTTGCAAACATCTTATGTTATCCAGTTCACACATCGTAATTTTTACAATACTAATTCTAATTTATATAAAATCCAATTTACCGTTATATTTTAAACTAGTTAAAAATTAAGTACTTTAATGTTCTAAGTTAGAACTTTTATTTAGTATTTTAATCATTATGCAAATGATAATGTTTTTATCTATTTGAAATATTGTTTCATTCAATGTTCACAGATGACTATCAATGAAAATTAATTCCTCAACTACTTAATGAATGTGTTCCTTAATTTATTATGTCATTGTTATAAGACTATCAAATAAAAAAAATCCTTGCCAATAACGAGCCGATTAAAAGTAAATCTTAATTATTTTCTTTGAATTACTCAACAATTTAGGAACATAAAGGGAAAAAAAATTTGCATACATATTTTTAAACCCACAATAGCACTAATTCAAAGTAGATACAACAGTATAAATCTATAACACCAATATAACATGAGGCCGACGAAATGCACAGTTGCTTCCAATCTTTAGCTTCAGGTTTATACTCTCTTTACCTCCCCCTGCCGGCTGGGGAAGTAGTTGGTTAGGAGCTGGCCATGTACGCCTAAGTTTTCGAGTTCACCCCCGGCCCTAGTCAGTGGATTTTCATGGAGCAAAAAATCCACAGCGTCCATGTCGTATGATTATGAGACATGTTAAAGATCCTTAGAGAGCCTGTTTGGCTTGGGTACTTTAGGCAAAACTAAATTATTAGTGCAATTTTGCATCGTCAGAGCATAGGTGTCTCCCTCTGGGGAGGAAATTGGGCGTCAAAATTACATTGGGGCAATTGGTGAAAAAACTAAAAAGTGATACCAGCTCCCGAGGAATGCAGTAGATTTGTAATGGAAATATCAATTGCAGCCGTTTAAAAAAAAGAAAAAAATTTTAAAACCCTTTCATTTTCTTATGAAGGCTGGGAAGAATCTTCTTTAATTCCTCCAAAAATTTTCCCTATTTTTAGATTTTACAAAAAATACCCATTTTTTTTTATTCCGTATTTGGGGACTTAGCAATGTTTATCAAATCTGTCACTCCTGCTTATTTAAGATTATTGAACAGATTTTTTTTTTCGCAAGCGCAAATCATCGTTCAGGTCACAGTATTTTTTTTTGGCCGAGGTAGCCGAGTGGTATAGGTATCGGTTCGTGGCTTGCCTTGTCACTAGTCACTAGCTCGAGCCCAGTACCACTAAAGACCCGCCGTGCAGGGCAGCGATGCACGTTAAATCTGCCGAGAGCTCAAACGGCCTCCCGTTGGTGTGGTGGCCCGTTTGGAGAGGGTCCAGCTCAGGTGTTGTCCAGTCATTGACCATGTTCAAAATACGTGGTCCGTCAAAAGCCCTCGTGTAGCTGAACAGTGCGAGTTAATATTTCAATCAATCACAGTTTTTTCAGCAGAAGAACGAAAGAAAACATAACCTTCTGTAACAATATTGTAGCAATACTCAAAAACTGTTCAGAAATTCAAAAACAATCGAAAGAAAAATAAATTTAAAAGCACAATAATCTCAAACTTCTAATACTATTAGTACATGTTCGTACTTTCCCAAAACGAAAATGACAATAATTCCACTTTCTAAAAAAGATTCTGATACAAATCAGAAAAAAAAAAACCCGAAATACTGCCCAGAAATTTAAATCATGGGTAATCTAAAGATAAATTGGACATATAAAGGGAAAAGAAATTTAATACATCAAATAAATGTTTCATTCCTAAAGTTACTTCAAAAATTAGATTGAATAAAAGAAGAAATATGTATCATATTTTACTCGATATTGCTTAGGCTGACTGAGAAATCAAAGTACATGAGATTTCGGTCTATTTGACGCTCAGGTATATTTGCCATGCAGTAAAAGTGAGATACGAGTCTACTTGGTATTTCTTTAGGGTCCCTCTGTGATTGTAAACACGAATGATAAGAACTTCCTGAGGTTCAACTACCTCATGAGAACCTCTCCTTATGCCCAAAAAAAAGTTTTCCCACTCTTTTGGGATTGGGGAAGGGGAAAAAAGGCCCTAAACCTTAAAGGGATGATGTGAACATGTTCACTGCAGCATTTTGGCATTTATTTTTTGATAGTTGTTTATTAGATATATTTTTATGGCTTAAATTATCAATTTCTAAGGCAGGAAACTATTTAAAAGTATTTAAATTACCGGAGAATTTGCTATTAAATTGTTACAACATTTGCTTCGATCACTAAGTATTTTAATAAATTATCCTGTGTACTAGTATTTTTTTAAATGAGTTTGTAGCTAATATATAAACAGAACGGTACTATAAAAAAAAGGAAAATTAAACTGTAATACTGTTTTAAATATTTAACATATAGGATTGTTATAATTATACTTAGAGGAATTTTTATATATTCATTATTAATTAACATTAAAAAAGTATCAAGATATTATATGCGATTTTTGAAAATTTTGGGTTAAAATCAACCAGGGTATCAAACCCATATGGAAATTTTTAGATATTTTGGGTTTAAAACAACCAGATATCAACCAATCAGTCAAAGAACCAAATAACTTTATTTAATATTAAACTTTGACTTAAACTTATATAAAAATAATAACCCTTTTTTGTTGGTTTCTGAAAAACCCCGGGTCGGCAAAGGCCATATTGAGGGCCCCCAAATTCATCTTGGGAAAAGGGGAAAATGATGCCTGTCTTGCTGTAGCTTTGAGCACCATCAGGGACAGTACGATTTGGTCGTTTTCACCCCTTTTTAAAATTTTTCCCCGTTCACCCCGTCACCCGGGGGGAACAGGGGGATCCCCACTCTATCCTTTTCCCCCAACCCACGGGGATGACCTTTGGGCTCGACGGCTATTTAGGGGGTACCCCCCTGCCGCAAATGCACTATACATTTACCAAACATCCATATCTTCTTCGGGTTCGAACCCAGCCCCACAGCATTGCAGTCAGCGTCGCTAACCCACTAAAACCGGTTTGGGCCGGGATAATCTTTTTTTTTAATTTAAAAGCCATCCTCCCCCCTCAAAATTGTCGAATATTCCATGATGTTGGAAAAATTTTTTTATTTGCTTTTAGGTTATTTAGACACATTTTTAAATCCTAGCATTATATTTTCCAGTTTTAATATTAAAACATTCTTAAGGCTTTCGCTTCTTGATTTGAAAGAACAGGGTGGCCGCGGTAGCCTAGTGATCAAGATAATGGGCTCGTGGCTAGTGTGTCAAGATTTCACGCCCAAGTTCCGCTGAAGATAGCTGTGTAAGGGGTGATTGCACGTTAAATCTGTCGAGACTCAAACGTCCTTCTGTTGATATGGTTTTGAAGTTAGGAGAGAGGAAGCAGGTCAAATGTCGCCCACGTCACTTGACCTTGGTTCAAAATTATAAGGTCCGTCATATATATCACTAACCCTTGTACAGACTTACAGAGCGACATAAATGTAACTCTCACTTAAAAAAATAGGAATTGAACTTTTATGATGGAAATATATTTATATCGCTTACGTCTTTATAACTCCATTCCGTCTACTTTAGAATCGATTTCTGGAAAATGTACTCCCCAAACGAAACTTGTTAGCCAGTATTCAAGTCTAAGTCTAACAGTTGAAAGCGGCAATTTTTTTTTTACTTTTAACACACCCTTTCCCTACAAACCCCTTTGTGTGTCGATATATGAAAACTTCGTTCTTAGTGGACCTCCACTCAACAAAAGAAACGTGCTTATCAAATCCCAAGTCTGTTGTTTCATTGTTCAAAAACGGGAAGGTTTTCATCTAGAATGCCCCTAGAGTTCATTTTTAGATGTTTATTTCTGAAAAACCCACTCTAAGCAGATCAATACTCACCAAAAGAATCACGTCTGATAAGTTTCGAATTTGTTGGTCTTATAGTTCCAAAAGTTTCGTAAAGAGTGAATGAGTGAGTAGCATTTCTCCTACATATATATATCTATATATATATATAAATGTAAGGATAGTTAAATTAGATTAAAAAATTAAATTCCTATCTAGCACTTAACTTTTATTTTTTATCATTACCCTTTTAAGTATCAAACTAATACCCCTTTATTTCTTCCGAACATATGGCCCACCAATAAACATGTCTAATTCCAGATCTTATATTTAATAGCCCTATATGTCAGCATTAACTTTTCAAGTACTCTCAAAAGATAGCGTTTTTTGTTAACCCTTTAATTTTCGGTGGGTTCGTTTTCCTCCTCTAGCGTCGAAGATGTCTAACTTTCATCGTTCCTTTTTAAAAAAATTTGATCTGACTCACAAAACATATCATACATATATGTGTGTGTGTTAGGGAAGAGAAAAAAATTTTACTTAGAAAAAGAGAATAACCGTCCTTTTCATTTAATATTGTTTAGTTACAGTAAAATAGATTTAATATATGGGTTTTTAAAAAAAAAATTTTTGTCTAATGATAAACAAATAATTTAAAAATTTAAAATTTTGAAAAACCCGTTTTGAGGGTAACCTTTTTTTTTTCAATTCCCGTAACTTTTATTTTTCGAATTCCCGCTATAAATAAAGAAAAAGTTCCCTAATTGATAAAAAAATAATTAATTTTATTCCATTAAACATTTGTAAATGAAAAATGAACTCATTCTGGACTCCACAGAGTAGTAACACCATTTTTTCTCTTACCCGAAGTCAGTTCATACAGGAAATGAGCTAGTAGTATAATGATTATATAAAGTTCTCAAGCAAACTCTTTATTCCTGTCCTTTTGGAGGTTTTTCAAATAAAAATTATCATATTTAAAAATTAATTCTTTCATTCATGTATATAATGATAACAATACAATAGAAAAGACCAGACTCTCTTAAGGGCCCTCATTTTTGTGAAGACTCTCGATTTAACAATGTTCTCACGTAGTTTCCGTTACTCACTAACAGAAAGCGAGAATCCATATTTGTTTTTTAACAACTTCACATATGAGGCTGTAAAAAAAGCGGTTAATGGGGAAAACTTTTAATCTGTTAATGGATAACTATTTCCAGTTTAAAGGTTATTTGTTTAGGTACATGAAAATTATTAAAACAAAAGTCAGTTAGGGATTTTATTATCAGAAATTAGCGTTTGGGTTCCAGAAAAGTCAAAAAGGGGTTTCTTCGAAGTTCTACAGAAAAAATTTTAAACTTTTTTAAAAGGAACTCTTCCTAATTTTTAATAAAAATTGAGTTATGTGAATTTCATTTTTTATGGAAAAACTTTATTCCGACTAAATTCAAAAAATTTTTAAAATTACTAATAATAACCACTATTCTAAATTGTTTTTAACTAGTTTATCCAAGCTTTGAAAGAACAATTTTTAAATAAATAATTATATAAACTGGTTAAATTGACTTTGTCAAATGAGGATTATAATAAGTTATACTTTCTTCCTTATCACTTCACCCTTTGTAGACTCAGTTCCGGCTTAATCTTTTCTAACTTCTTTATCTTTAGTAAAATTTTTTTTGATTAACTTTTTAAACGTTATCTCTTTCTTCTTTTTTATCATCTGGCTATCTTCTCTTTCATTTATTTATACTTAATTTTCCAGTCAGTTGTGTACACCATTTTTGGAGGGTTCTCGGGAAAATCGGAATGTAGTGTCAGAGGTTTTCCCGGGAAAAGGCGTGAACATTTACAAATTCACATTTGTACTTTACAAAATATTATGTAAGCTTTTGATTTCAAATAAACATTATTATTGTATATTTCTTTATGTGCAAAAGAATCTGCAATTTAAGTTCCATAAAGAGGCAAATAAAATACGTTATATAAATCTCTGGCTT
Organism: Trichonephila inaurata madagascariensis; assembly: GCA_019973955.1. Classification (NCBI taxonomy): domain Eukaryota; kingdom Metazoa; phylum Arthropoda; class Arachnida; order Araneae; family Nephilidae; genus Trichonephila; species Trichonephila inaurata. Next base: position 440,018 of record BMAV01013483.1, on the reverse strand, counting down.
TAAAGCATATAATTTTCAACTGCTGTTTTTAATTCCCTTATCGAAGGATATTTTAGGCTAAACTGGTATTTTAAGAACTTCACAAAGACTGGGTATAGTCCATACAATGACTGATTCGTAATGACATTTGTAAAATCTATTATATGGCTTAAAGCCCAGTAGCTGAGTGGTAGTGTATCACGCTTCAATGCCACAGGTCCGGGGTTCCAATCCCGAGCTGGGCAATGTCGACTTAGTCTTTCATCCCTTCAGTGGGTCGATAAATGAGCACCAAGATTGCTTGGGAACTAAACAATGGGGGTTTCGCGTTAGACTGATTACTTGACCGAAACATCTGCTCATGCACCCCAGTGCCTAAGGTCACGTAAACTGAAATAGACACTGTAGGCCTTGGACCTCATGAGCTGTTGCACCACTTAGTACAGTTCAGTATTACATGGTTCATGAACACATTTGAAAATTCTAAGCTGCATCGATTCTAGCAGGCTTTATATTAATGAAAGCTTTATTGATTGATGATAAACTGTGAATATACCAATCCTCATTGCATTAATTTAGAGCTGGGAAAATTAGAAATATGTGAGCAATATACACATATGAATTTTCCCTGTTGCGATAAGCGTATGTTATTCTTTGCAATATTTGAATCTTAATGTCATTGATATTACAACTCTCTAATTTCTTTACCTATTTATTGATGATGCACAGAAAAATTTTAACAAATATCTGGTGAAAATGAGCACATTAAATAAAACTCACAAGCTTTAAAACCGTGAAATCAAAAAAAAAAATTTGTTCTTCACTACTAAATACCTGCGGTAGACAAGATGTCATGTTCGTTACTCATTGGTGAAATTAGATAGTGTGGTCATTCGCGCAAACGATTAAGTATACATTGTCCTTTATCTTTACCGTCCTGAATACTTTTTTTAAACTTTAAAAAAACATCTCTGACTGCCTCTTGATTTCTGGGCACTCCAAACAGAAAAGAAGAAAGAGAAACGAAAGTCGCACACACAGAGAATCATGCATCATCCATAGTATAAAGGATATGCGTAATGCACAATTTGAAATTTATTGAAAAAGTAATTTACTATAGTAAAATAAAATGATAAGCTTGATAAAATATAAATCTATTTTAATCTAAAGGATATTTATATTATCAAAAAGGGGATTTATTTTAAAATAAGAACAGGTAACAAGCAAATACATTGTAGATTTATATATACATATATATGTATGTATAAATTTCCCCTCAAATAAATTTCAAAATGAAAAAACTTTAAAAACCTGATACTTAAAATTTTTTTTAAAAGAGTCGGCGGGCTGCATGTTAGACTCCCCTGATGTAGACTATCGAAATATCTATAAAATCAAGGCTAAAAGGAGCAATAAATGTAAAAGAGTTAGAGAGAGAGAGAGAAGTGAAAAAAAAAGAATATCTCATTACTTGCATTACTAAAATTTTTCTGTAAAAGGGGCACAACATTTTTATTTTTTAAAGTGTATAACACAAAGTAAATAGTTTTGAAGCTTTTGAGAGATCAGAAAAAAACTCAGATAAACAGAAAATAAATTTTTCTTTATTAGCAAGATATTAAAAATCTCCCAAATTATTTTTATTATTCTTATCTGAAATGTCTGCAAAATTCATCAAATTTCAGTTTTATTTTTTAATACGATTAAATGAAATTTAAATATAGCGCATCCACAAAATCTCCTGTCTAAATATGTATTTCCCTACACTGTCCGACTGCAATACACGTTTAGAATAATTCCAAAATATTAATGCAATACCCAAATACCAAACGCATTTAACCTTTTCTCTCGACAAAACTTACGAGACAATTTATTCCAGTATTCATAAATCTTCTTAATGTTATATTAACTCCATTTCTCTCTCTCTCTCTCTCCGATAATGAAAGCAAGAGATTTGGAAATAAGATTAATTCCAAAAGATTCATCTTATTCCCGGATGAAACTTCTAATTCCCATTAACCCGTCCCTCGACAAAATATTTAACAAATTTTCCAAACCAACTTTTCTCCTCTGACCACGAACTTATTCAGAAAAGTTTTGGACTGGTGGTGCAGATTGAAATGATGAGTTCACTTCAGTTGATAATTGCCCCGAGTGGAGTGGTGCAGTGCAGCGAGTGAGAATCCTCTGTCCCGGCTATCGATCTGTTCCCCCGCCCAGGACCTTCTTTATGCAAAACTCCAGTCCGGACACCCCTTTGCCTCCATCAGGGGAATCCTTTTGACTCACTTCGGTTGTCATTGATTCTCTTCTTTCCCGAATTGTCTCTCTTTTTTCCCCATCGCCCCTTTTTTTTAATGTGACTTCTTGTTGACATGTCTGGCCGTTGGTAGAAACACAGTCGTTTATTTCCATTAGAGATTTTATCGACTAATAAAGAGGTATTAACTATGATGGTAGTGTGGGATGTGAATACATGACTTTCAATAAGCCCATTAGGGATTATCGGAAACTTTTTAATTAAGATTTTGTTGACAGATAACCTTGAAAGAGATAAATGGATTCAAATGTCGCTTAAAAAACTATTTTTATGATATTAATCATACGTTTCATTTCGCTTATAAATTTCTTGGCTTTTTAATAATTATTTTCTCCGATTGAACAATATTTGTCATATCCATTTGATAATTGAATCGCTGATTTTTTTTTTTTAGTGTAGTTTCTTGTTATTCTGTCTGATAATTTAATCAAATTGTGTTGATCACATATTTCGATAAAAAGAATGAAAAGATATATATATATTTTTTTACTAATATGCTGTCTGATAGGAGGAATTTCCATTTTCCTTCACTTTTTTTTTTCGGAAAAGTTTCTTAACTGAGATATTAGAGAGATCCAATTATCTATAATTCATTCTAAATTAAACCATTTCCAATTAAATGTTTCATTTGTTTCAAAGGTTTAACTTACAAAGTGATTTCCAATACTTTTCCTAAGGTTCAATTTCGTGTCTATTCTGAGATTAGAGTTATGCCTATAGTGATGATTTGGAATGTCTAATCACACGGGGAAATATTCGTCACACATTCTCGTTAGATATTTTTACGGCTATTAACACTAGATTGTCCAAGGAAGACATTTTGACTGCTTTTTATTTTCAATTAGAAAAACAATTACATACATAATGCACAATTTCTTAGAATTTTTTACAATATATTTTTTTTCCAAATGAAGTCAATTTTTTTATAGTTAATATTTACTAAGAACTTGTTATATGACTGTAAATAATATAAGAAATATTAAAGGTTCATTTTAAACAAATTTCCTTACACATTAATCATTCTTTCACAATGCGTCCTTTTGACTGCTTTTGGGCAATATAGGTTTATATTAAGTTTCAGTCTTTCAAATGGTAAAAATTCATTTTTGAAGTTACGTACTGCATAGAACGAAACAAAAACAAATTTTTATTTTATTTAAATAAAGAACTGATAGGGGCTTTTTATTTGTATTTTTGTAATAGGTTTCTTTTAGAAAAAATCTTAGTTGAAACACTAATAAAAATTGTTTTTGAACTTTTAATATATATTTCGTACGATTGATAAATCCATTTTATTCATTAATAAGACGTTTTTCTGCTTTTATTATATTTGTATTTTATAAATAAAATCTTTATTTATAAGATATAAAATCTTTATTTTGCCGGTGCTCAAAGCTGCGACGTCCGTCGTAAATAGCCCTCGGGCTGCTTCAAAGTACGGTGTTAATAAAAAATCAGTTTGTTAACTAATTCTCAGTTGGGGCTCTACAACTTGATCAAAGTTATTGCCTACTAATTTTTAAAAAGTGACATTGCTTTAAAAATTGAAAATTATTTAAGTGCAAATTTGTGTTGTTGTTGCTGTTGTTACTTATGCTCCCTGATCAAAAGTAACATCAGATAAAGGTCCACGAAATTCATCGCGGCGAAGGGCTAGATTTTTACGCTTGTCGTTAGCCTTAGCTTTGAGCACCATGCAGGTGCTCGAAGCTGCGATTTTGCTCAGTTCTACCCCAATTTGGAGGGAAAACACTGGAGATGGTCGGGGACCTCCCACCTCTATTCCCCTTCCACGAACCACACGAGAGGACTTGCGGCTCGACGGCTGTTTAGAGTACCCTCACGCCGCGAAGGCACTATTCATTTACAAGCATTCCATGCCTTCTCCGGGATTCGAACCCTGCCCCTACGGTTCCGCAGTCAGCGTCACTAACCACTATACTGGATGGGCGGCAAAAGAAACTCTTGTGAATTATGCAATATTCTATCATAGCATTCTAACTGGTGCATTGGATTTTTGTAATTTCTTCATTATGCATTACATCTCTGCAAGGCACTTATAATTTTACAAAATTTCAAGAAAAGGGTATTGTTCCATATATTATACGTGGAATCCCAGAAAAAGAAATAAAGGTCCAATATACAGAAAACCTATAGATTGTGGAGATAAATTGCTTCGAAATGCGACTAGGTATCAGCCAGCATTAAACTTCACTATTTTTTACGAAAAACTACATACCTTATTCATGTTTGACCCTGATGCTCTGAGCCCTAAAAACTCTTTTCTTCCTAATTATCACCTCTGGTTCCTTGAAAATAATCCAGGAAATGATTTTTATCAGCTATACACTGTTTCTGCTTACAAAGGCCCATATTCTCCGCCGCAAATTTGTGCTATCCAAAACTATTTAATTAATATATATCTTTAAAAAATAATAATTTGAATACTTGTGAAAGGTTTTTATAATCTATTTATCATAGGACATTTATTCATTTTCTAGATTATAATCTGTTTCTGCACAGAAATTCTAAGATTCAGTTTTATAATTTCTTTTCATTTAACAATTCCAATTATATTTCTTTTTTACGCCAGTACTCTCGTTCCTATAAACAAAATTCCCTTCAATTTTGTTAATGATTAATCGAATAATAAAATTATTTTTCATGTTTATTGAAATATACCTATAGTTGAATAAATACAAAATTCTGGACAAATTAAATTTTATATGAAGTATTCAGAAATAAATTTATTCAATTTTTATATGTAATGAATGATATTTTATTATATTAATCAAAGATATTTTTCATCGGTTAGATTATTTTCTTCCCGCCTTTACAATTGTATTTAATCCCTCATTTCCCTTAACTATTGAGTAAATAAATTCCTCCCTTAAGATTTCTCTGGTTGACATGTTTGATAGATTACAAGAGAAGGAAGACATTTAATCAAATTAAATATTTTATCTACAATTATCGAGAGGTTTTTTTGTTTGAAGTAGAAAAATAACACTAATGAAGTGCATAAGAAAATAGTGTTTTGTGCATAAATTAGATATGATCAAATTTTTTTTAGCTGTTTGAAAACATCATTGGAAAAATCCACTTATTTAAATGTCTTTAAAGAAAATTATTTTTTGCCATCAAATATAAATTTTTCTGCATTATATCCTCATTTTCTTACGTCCAAATCGAGTTTATTAGCCTTATTTTATGATTAGCATTTTTATCTGTTACTTGATGGGATTTTTTTATTTGTCCGTCCGACCAAAAAATGGAATTGTAATCAGGCTTCCATTTTGGGTATAGATTTAATCAGCTGATTTGAAGGAATTTTTTTTGAAGAAACAGGCATGTGGATGCTTTCAGTAAATACAATTTTTTTTCGGAAAAATTAGTTACTAATGAGTGTCTTAATCAAACATACTTTCTCATTCTTTTATGATCCTTTTGCCATAATTCATTCTGTCTTCTAGAAATGTATTTTTTAGACATCAGTGGTACGTTTCATGCGATTGTTAATTTCCTTTTAAGATTAATTTCCAGTTTTACTTAATTTTCTTTTCAAGTCTTATTGTCTGTTCATATACATACATTTTTTTTTTCTTTCCTCTTCAAATTCTTGTATCAATTTAAGCCATTTTATAAAAAATAAACATGATCTTCTTAAGTTTCATATTTGTAATGAGAAATTTACAAAGCTTTTAACATGTAAATGTGTTAAGAATTTATAAAAGCTTGAAAAAGAAGAAAGTTTGGAATAGTTATGATTGATAAAAACGAAACACATTCTCTCATTAATTTTCTTTATTTCATAGAAAAGTCGTCGACAAACGAAGATTTTTTAATTAATAAGATTTTTAAAAAAATTATTTTTTTTTTAAAATTTTAAAAAAATTTTTTTAAAAAAATTAATCATTTTTTTCATACTTTAAATAAAGAAAAATAAGAAGCTAGGCATTATATCATGTACTTATATCTCTTGATATATTAATAACCTGCATGTATTTTAGTTTTTGTGTTATTATATATATAAAAAAATAAATTTTTATTAACAGTAACAGTTATGCAATATATAGTTCAAAACATTATACTTACTCGAAAATGTACTAGAAAAATCGATTTATCTTTCTTTGTATATTATGCATTTAAAAATCTCACACAGTTATTTATTTTGCATATTTTTTATTTTCTTTTGGAAATTGGCTTCCTTAATTTGATTATATGTACCATAACACTTAACAGAATTCTCTTAATACTTTTAAATCAATTTTTTTCAGTTTAAATAATAAATGATGATTCATTCATTATTTTCAAAATTGTTACAAAAGTATAATTTTAACTCGAAATGAGCTGAAAAGCATATAATTTTTCTGTTTTATTTTTCGTTATTTCTAATTATATAACGAATTAGTGTGAATCTAAATAATGTAATTCTTAAAAAAAATTTGAAATGCAATTCAAACCACAAAAGTTTTATTTTTTTTTTAAATAAAATTATTCTATATGGATAAACTTGTTATTTTATTTATAAAAAAAGAATTTCAAATAAAAAAAGAATACCGCGATACATGCGTGTTTTAATTATGCGAAGAAATAAGAATTATAAAAAAAAGATTATTTCTGAATTAGTCAAAGAATAAAAAGAAAAGGACTTTTTATTTTTCTAATTTCGTTGCATTAAAATCTGTTTGTGGATACGTTAAAAAGTTAACGGGTGAGAAAATAAGAGATCTTTATGACATACGACATGTATCCCACAAGGAATTACAATAATAACAATAATAGAATATAGAGGAAGAATAAGAGAGCGTTAAAATAATAAGAAAAACACGTTTGGAAACAATCTTTCATAAGAGGATATGATTTAAATAGCGCATTGTTTACGTTACGGAAATAAAGAGAATCTCTCTCCCGCTCTAAGAATAAATACTACGATGTTTACGTTTTTGCTAATATATATATATTACCTAACCTTTCTAAATCTGTTCAAACGTTTTGTAGAAGGTTAAACCAACAACGTCTTATACCGTAGTATTTTATTTCAATTAGCAATTCCAATTGCCTATAACAATTTGGCATTCCGAAATTCTTATTTATATGACTCCTGTTTGCAAGCAATGAGTAAACGCTTGTTTAACTAAGGATAAGTATTATTTTCAAATAAAAGGAAATCACAGCACTATCTTTGTAAATATATAATTAAATATTACTACACTAATAATTACTACTATTTACTTTACTAACAATTACTACTTAATATTCTAAATGTTGCGTTGATAATATTATTTGTCCCATTGCTCTTTTAACTGTAAAATTAATTGAATCAGTATTAATTATATTAATATGGTTTGTTGATTCGAATTTAATATTAAAAGCAGAATAAGCATTTTGATTTTTGAAAAGATAACAGGAATATAAGACTTGTTTTGATTTTTTTTTATTAATATCCCACATTGGAATTACACCACATATAACTCTCGACACTTAAGCTGGTAACTCCTCTCCAGGCTTCCACACCCCGCGAACGTGAGGACTTTGAGCTCCAAATGGTTTAACTTGCATCAGACCCTCAGTCTTCAGCGGCATCAGGACTCTAACGCACAAATTTCCTAGCAAAACCACTCAGCTCTTATGCCATAAATGCGGGTCCAGATTTACTGTAGAACTTTTTCCCTATCCCTTGTTTTTAATCGTGAGAATTAATTGATTCAATTTTAATTATTTTAATATTATTTTTAGATTAATTTTGATTAATCAAAAAAATCTATTTATTTTAATTTTTTTAAAAAGATTAGAGAAGTACGTTTTCCTCCTCATTCTAATGATGGTCATTTATTTGTTCTGAGCATTTTTTTTTTAATAAAAATTCTTTCAATTAAATAGAACCGAATGATGTGTGTTTTTATGTTTCATTAAAAATTATATAATTTTGACAGGAAGAAAACTATATCTTAAAACCATTCACTTTGTTAAAACTTAAACTAGCTTGTAAATTTTATTTTTTTTTTCAAAAAAAAAAACAATATTAAGAACTTTTTTATTAAAGCCTTTAATTTTTAATTTTTATTTTTTCAATATATCTCTTCATTTCAGTTTTTTTCTCTAAAAATCTCTATTCTCTCTATTTTCTGTATTCAATCCATAAACCTTTGAAGAATATTTCAGAAAATATATTCCAAAAACTTAAAATAAAAATGAATAAATAAATAAAAATTAAAAAAAATAAATAAATAAAAACTTGGAACAAAACAATGGAACAAAGTTCAAAACTTGGCTAGAAGATATTTTTCTTATGTTTTAAATTAAAAATAAAATTCAAAGCAATTTTATCTTCTCAAATTTATTTTAAATAAGATGCTTCAAAAACGCTTTTTTTATCTGAGTATTTCTTGGCAAATAAAGAAATTTTTCAAAGTAACTACAAATTTTTATTCGATGCAATAGAGTAAGTAATATAAATTTGATTTAATAATAACTATTTTAATTTAATTTAATATTTTATTCATCTGTTAAGATTTATTTTTACCTCACTAAATTTCGTAATATATGTGTACAAAACTAGAGGGAAGCACTACTGAAAAGCAGTGAGCTCAATTCATGTGACGTTATTAGTCACATGATAATGATAGCCACGTGTTTTTAGCCAATCCGTTCAAAATCTCATGTGACGTCATAACCATACGAAAAAGGCAATCGTGTTTCCAGCTAATCAGTTCATGCGCTTCATTGTTGCCAACTTTTGATATTTCTCATTAACTTTCTCTTAAAAAATGCAAATTTGTCTACTACAAAAATGCACATAGGTAGGCACAAAATGTATTTTATTTTAAAAACATACATAAAATAAGAATTTTTTTTAAAATTTTAAAATCTTTTTTTGAAGAAATTTATTTTTTATAACATTTTAACATTTTTAGCCAATTATGAAATTTGAAATTTCACCCAAGTTTTACAAATAGAACACAACAAGTACAATTAGTTTGATGTCTGTTTTGGCTTCAATGGAGATCACTTGTTTGTTTTTATCATGTGATCGTCATGAATTGAACTTAATTCCCCAAAACTCGCAACAAAACTAACAACAAATTTCAAGTAAAGCAATATTAATCGGTTAAAATTAAATTCATTTCTTCAAAATCTGATCTTTGTCGAAAAAATATTTCCACAAAGCCCTTTTCTTTGAATACAAAGATTTTTTTTAAATCTAATTAATGTATAACTTCCTTGAATTTAACGAAAAAAAGGGCGATCAAAGCTTAAATCAAGCAAGGTCATTTTGCATCGGAAATTGCTCTTTCTTACCGCGCTCTAGACACTCAAATCTCTGGTCATATTTTATCATCATGAGAAAAAAAAAGGTTCAATTTACTCCCGAAACTGCTTCTGAAAGGCTAATAAAAGACAAAGGCAAGATTAAAAGCTCACTTAACCTCCTACCACTATTCGGCTTTCTCAGGTTTATCGAGGTAATTAAAACTTTTCGATTTTTCCATTTCAAAAAAAAGGGGAGGGGGACTGAAAAGAAAAAAAATATATATTTCTTTGCTCTTTTCCCCCTGTACGATTCTTGTTCGTTTCTATGGAAGAAAAGAGGATTCGTGAAAGAAAGAACAATAAAAGTAAAGTGAAAATGCAGAAAATGGACTTTCAGGTTCCAAAAATAGCCTCCTAGGTAACCGGGGCTACAGAAGGCTCTGCGTAAAGTGGGAACGAGCCCTGGCAAAATTTAATTCAAGAAACTCGTGGCGTGATTACGTATAATTTACACTTTTCCAGAGAAAAAGAGTTGGGTTTTCTGGTTTGATATTCGAAATGGTTCTAATGGAGAAAGTGTATCAATTCTGTGAGAAAGGATTGCTTTTAGCTCGCTTTTAAAGAGGCTTCGTTTCGTTTCATGGAATTTCTCCGTAATCTATTTTTAATGGAAATAGTAAAGAATCGAGAGGATCTAAGTTATTCATTGTGCATAAGCTTTATTTTCTCTTAACTTTAATTCTGCTCTAATAGACTCTGTGCATATGCGATTTCTTGGAATAACTTCGCATGAGTTGGTATCAAGGAAAAATGAGGCTTTTATATGATTTCTTTAACATTAATGATGCACTTAACTTTAAAAATTCATATGTCTAGCAATTCTTTAAAGAGCAATGTATTTAATGTTTTAAAAAAAATTGAGATGAAAAAGCAAAAAACCTGTAAAATATCACTTTAGTACAAAGTAATTACAAACAATCCTTTTACAATTTTTTTTTAAATTTTGAATTAATACAGTGGTTCTCAAATTTCAATATTTGTGACCCAATTTTCAGTCATAATTTTCATCGCGCCCCCCTTACACTACAACTGTGCATTTAATGCAATATAATATACTTTGTGCTAAAGCTACGATGCGACTTAAATTTTCAATCTGCGCAAATTATCAAGATAAGTATTAAATTTTGTATATCATTTTGTATATGACAAGTCCATGGAAGTCACTAGTAATTACTAAACTTGTTTTTAATTTAACATTTATTAATTAATTATCAAATACTTTTTGCCATACTGATACATTTATAAGTATCTTGTATCAGTGTGAATATGTATTTCATTTTTGCTTGTGTCAGAATGTATTTCGTTTTACTTCCTTTCAGTAAATTGATAATTATTTTAATTTTTTTATGTTCGAATTTTCGTTTTTTTTTCGCACACCTCACATAGGGTTATTACGCCCCTGGGGGCGCACCTCACAGTTTGAGAAACGCGGAATTAATATCATACTAGAAAAACAAGACAGGTTCGTTACAGATATTATAAATTTGAGCTACGATAATATATAGTAGTTTCATTTCCAAATTTCGTCATCACAACACGCGAGGGCTTTTATGATCTATTTTCATTTAACATAAAGCATTCTTCCTTCCTTCCATAGGATGATCCCGTTGAAGACACGTCATATAGCTGTTCTAAATCATATTAAATTTATGTCAAAATTCGGGGTCCTCACGTTGTTGTTGTGGGAAATTTAGGAAAATGGAGTGTCAGATCAGGTGCCATCCTCATCATTTGACAAAAATTTGGAAGTACGAGACCCATTACCGATAGCCGTAGTGTATCTTCAAAGTGTGACTTAATAAACAAGAATTCTATCGTATCCACGCGACTGACCTTAGAAGAGATCAAGCCTTGGAACTTACGGGAAAATATGAATAATTCCTTAATAAATATGAACATTATTCTTACATTTCTAAAGATATTTACCTTTGTAAAATTTGATGATTTGATGTGAATTAATGTCTCTCAAAAGTATCTGAACAGTTTTTGGTGACAAATAAATGTCACACATTAGAGTCATGCAGAAGTGACGAGGCCAACATTAGAGCTTGCGCCTCACACTTCTAATCTTTACATTAAACTATGTGAAGTGTAGTCACAGTTGATCTTAATGTGACCCCCCCCCATTTTTTTTATTCCCTTAAAAGTCCTTTAATGGTACTAAAAAGATACATAGAAAAGTAATAGCTACCAGCGGGAGATAACGGATACCACAGTTGAGTCCATCAATTATTTTTTTATGAAAACATAGTTTAAATTTTGAAAAATAAATAACTATCAAAGTCTACTAAAAACAATTTTTCCCATGATTTCAATAGGTAGTTCTGTAATATATAATGTAATATAAATTATGTATCATAATTTATAATACTTATATAATAAATTATATTTATATTTTATACATTGTTCTTATTTATATATTATACTTATTATATTTCATAATTTAATACAATTAATTATAATTTTTAATCCTAAATTTTTGTATAGAATGTAGAATATAATCACGTGCGCGCGCGCGATATATATAAACACATATATATTAATAATATAAATTTTTAAAAATTTACATAAATGTACCTACTTTATTAATTTACATATTATGTTGTATTAGACAAAATTGCTATAATTTTTCACTACCTAAAAAAATAACATTTCATGAAAAATTTCCTTATTTTATTGAGTACACATTTAATCATTAAATAATAGACTTAATACATAAAATAAATAATTATAGTTAATAGCTAGTTAGACTATTACAAAAATTAACAAAACAAACGTTTGTTTTTAAAAAATTTATACAAAAATTAAATTGTTACGCTAAACATACATAACTATACAAGATTAATAGCAACTGGAACTTTTATATATAATCTTTAAAAATTCAGTATTTTGTATCCACTTTATAATTTATTACTTATGCTTATAATATAAAATATGAATAATCCGCGCGCGCGCGTTCGCCTTTTATAAACATTAACATCCCGTAAAAACAAAAATGTAAACAATATTTTTTATACTTTGTTTAAATTCGATTAAAAACTACCCCTAATAGCTCGACTCCGCAAATATAAAAACCACTAATGTAATGAAAACTATGAGAATAAAAAATTAAAATGCAAATAGAATTCGCGTATTCACAAAAATGTTTCAGTTATATCAAAATCAATAATTTACATTATTTAAAAAAACTGTAACTGAAATAGAACAGTTACTGCAAAGTTTGTTAATTCACTAGACGCCAACTTGTAAAGAAATTTACTGGCGATCGAAAGGGAGAAAAAGTTTTGCTAAATCGATCTTGGCGGAAAAATACATCTGTGATGGAGGAATAGTAAGAAAAAATAGAAAGGGTCTCATCCTCCCCACAATGAATCGCGATTTCAGGTGCGATCTCGCCCAAGATCAACTGATGCTGCAATTTTACCTGCGGTAGGGGAAAGGCAGGGATCCCAGAGACGGGAGGGGGAGTTAGAGAGTGACGTCACTCGAGAAAGGGGCGCCCCCTGCACCCGTGCTGCTGCGGCCGTCATTCGGTGTCCGCTGTACCGTGGGATCGCCGCTCCTCTGTCGCCGCGACGGACCACAACACCAGCCGTTGCTTCGCGTTCACTTCCGCGCGCTGGCGGAGGTTCCGAGCCAAGATTTCGCGGATACAGTTCGCCGAGAAATGGGGCGTGACCCCCGTGCTCAGGCCGCGGCGGACGTCTTCGCTGAGCGGCAGCAAAGAGGGCAACGGCAGTGTCTCTCACCGCCTTTCCTCTTCTTCTCTTCCCAGGTCGCTTCCGAAGCTGGGCAGCGAGGAGCTGGGCGGTGCGGACCAGCAACAGCAGAGCCAGCCCCAGACGCAGCAGTCTTCGTCCCCCGGTCACTTCGAACCCATCCCGCACGACCACGACTTCTGCGAGCGGGTGGTGATCAACGTGTCCGGCCTCCGGTTCGAGACCCAGCTGCGGACGCTGCACCAGTTCCCCGACAGTCTGCTGGGTGACCCCCACCGGCGAATCCGATACTTCGACCCCCTGCGCAACGAGTACTTCTTCGACCGCAACCGGCCCAGCTTCGACGCCATCCTCTACTACTACCAGAGCGGCGGCCGGCTGCGGAGACCAGTCAACGTACCCCTCGACGTGTTCGCCGAGGAGATCAAGTTCTACGAGCTGGGAGAAGTGGCCTTCAACAAGTTCCGCGAGGACGAGGGTTTCATCAAGGAGGAGGAAAAGCCCTTGCCTGAGCAGGAGCTTCAGAAAAAGATGTGGCTTCTGTTCGAGTATCCGGAAAGTTCGCAGGCGGCCCGCGTCATCGCCATCATCTCCGTGGTGGTGATCCTGCTGTCCATCTTCATTTTCTGCCTGGAGACGCTGCCCGAGTTCAAGCACTACAAGCTGTTCAACACCACCACCAACATGACGCGTGTCGTCGAGGATGAGGTGCCCAAGACAACGGATGCATTCTTCATCATCGAGACGGCCTGCATCGTGTGGTTTACTTTCGAGCTGCTGGTGAGATTCCTCGCCTGCCCCAATAAACTGGCCTTCTTTAAAGACGTCATGAACAGCATCGACTTGGTGGCCATCATCCCCTACTTCATCACCTTGGCCACCGTGGTAGCTGAGGCCAGAGCCACAGAACTGCCCATTGTTTCAGTGAATGAGAGGGCAGGTAACAACCAGGCCATGTCATTGGCCATCCTACGAGTCATCAGACTCGTCCGAGTGTTCAGGATTTTCAAGTTGTCCAGGCATTCCAAGGGCCTACAGATCCTTGGCCGGACATTGAAAGCCAGCATGCGTGAGCTGGGCCTGCTCATATTCTTCCTGTTTATAGGAGTGATTCTATTTTCTAGTGCCGTCTACTATGCAGAGGCGGACTCTGAACGATCGTACTTCAAGAGCATCCCTGATGCTTTCTGGTGGGCCGTGGTGACTATGACCACCGTAGGCTATGGAGACATGCGTCCCGTGGGCGTTTGGGGCAAGATTGTGGGCTCACTGTGTGCCATTGCTGGTGTGCTCACCATTGCCCTGCCCGTACCTGTGATTGTGTCCAACTTCAACTACTTCTACCACCGCGAGACGGACCAGGAGGAAATGCAGTCGCAGAACTTCAACCACGTCACCAGTTGCCCGTACTTGCCCGGCACTGTGGGCACCAAGCTCAAGAGGGACTCGCTCAGCGAATCCACGTCGGACATAATGGAGATGGAGGAGGGGGCCGCCGATCCGGCAACCACCCCTTCTCCTGGATTAGCGAAACGGTCTAATCCTGGCCACACAAACAACAATCATTCCTCTTCCGTCTCAGTGGCCGTCGAAACGGATGTTTGATTTCCAGTCCATTCCGTCTTTCAGTTCCATTTTGGATTTCATTTGCAAAACGTATCCTTTTATTGTGTGCTCATCTTCTGTCTAATCTTCTCTTATTCCCAATTGCATCATTTGGGGAACTGTCAGGTAAGTGATCTTTGAAATTATGTAGTTTAGTATTTTTATATGTCTGTTTTATGAATGATATATATATTTTATGTAACTTTTTTTACTCAGTAATAAGTTCTTAAAATTTAGTTAACATGGAGATATTATTCATATTACTGTTACATTTTTTCAGGCACTTAATTGTTAAAATTGTATATTTTATTATTAATTTATCTCAGCATATCTTTTTGTGTATGTTATCACCTTAATTTACATAAGTGACATTCCTTCCTGATCCTCATAGACAAGTTTAAAATTTATTTTCATTTGTTATCTGAGCATGATATTAAAAACGAAAATGTTTAAATATAAGATTTAGCTACATGAATGGTATTTACACAGGTCTCTGTTATCAGGAGCTATAAGAAATACTTTAAAAACGATTAAAAATTGTGCAAACAATATTCTATGAAAAAAATAATCTTAAAAAATGTTTCTTTCCTTTAAATAATTCAATTTAAAAGAAATAAAAAAGCTACAGCTGTTCTAAAATCGAAAGTTTTCGAGATGAGTGTTAGAAGAAAGGTTATACAGTTAAGAATGTGAGAAAGTATGTTTTCTAAGTCTTACACTTCCTTAAAAGTCTTTCGTTGTCATAAGAAGAAATTCATTAAGTGAGACATTGAGTTCATTTCGTTTTTGTTCTTAATTTCTTGATCCATTAGATAAGGCATTGACAAATATCTGCAATTACAATCTAAATTTGTTGTTTTCTTATGTAGACTTAAAAACCTCTTTTTCAGAAAATCGAATAATCGTTAATACATACCGTAGAGCTAAATGTATATTTTATAATAATAATATCAAAGAGTTTTGCTTAGCTACAGAGGAAATATTTATGGAAGAAGCATTACTTGCATTAATCTGATGGAGTTTTGTAGTTAAAACTAAATTATCCATGTAGCAATGCATTCCATTATTTAATAAATATGTACTAAATTATCTACTTCTATTAACTATTAATTAACATTTATTACGATATTAAACTTCTATTATAAGGAATACTCAAAAAATAGGATAGTTTCCTCAATAAGATCTAAAAAGATGAAAAAGAATAGGGTGTATAACTAATGACTGACGATATTCTTTTGTTTATAACTTGAAATCTAAATAATTGCACTAATATTGAATCACTTTTTAAAAATAAAATTCAAATGTCTAATTTTTAAATTCATCTTTTTGTTAATATATTCTTTTAAATTCCTTCCAAAAAATGAGTGAATTTTATTATTTACTCTAAAACAGTCGGTTTGCATAACCGTAGTTCAGGAAAGAAGAAAAATTCCCAGGGTTGCAGTGGAACATAGAAGGCTTTAAATAGAAAGCCATTTGCAAGTCGATTAAGATAACTTGATTATTGAAAAGACTTTGTGGCTCGGATGTCCCGAAGAAAAGTTATTGTCGCAACAGAGAATGTATTTGTAAATATTTTGCATAAATGAATTTTTAGAAGTGATGGCAAAGAACAAGCTTTAACTTTTACTTTTATATTTTTAATTCAGTTTCATGCGGGTGATAACAAAGAGGACAAAAGTTTTGAGGATTTGTTCTTCAGAATTAATTTAAGCAATGATTAAAAACTTTTTTTTTTTTTTTGCTTTAAGTATAGAAATGCACAAATAAGATTATTAAATGTAGAAATTGGAAAGAATAAAAGTTTCGTTCGTAATTAAAAAAATAAAGTTCTGTTCAAAACATTGTCTAAGCTAAAATTTTCACATACAGTTAGGAACTTAAAAATCGCATTATAGAGTTTGAAAAACAAAAAACTATTACGAAACTTAATATTTTTTTTCACAATACATGAAGCATTTTCAGAAACATTGCTTATTTTTCTTCTAAGAAATATTGCTTTGTAGAAACTTCATCATTGACAATTGATTCAACTTAGAGAATAAACTTCTACAGCTAATTATTATCTAATTCTGTAAAACAGTTTGTAATCCAAACTTTATCTTGAAATGTTACTCATCTATGATTTAAATCAATTTTAATAGGCAAAACCTACTTCTTTCTTATCGAATCATACGCATATGCTACATGAAAAAGAAAAAAATCTAATATAGGATGAAAACATAATGCATTAGATTGTTTTATTGAAATTTTAACTGACGACTTTTTAAGCTTACTTTCAAGAAGAACAATTTTCTACATTCTTCTTAATTCTCTCATAAAATTGATGCTATATATATACTTTATATTATTTGTAAAAAATATTTTTATATTTCCAAACAATACAAAATTTTTATCCCCAATTCATCAAAAAGTTATTAAATACTATTAATAATGTTATTATTACCTGAAGTTTGTGAAGAAATTTAGTTAAAATCTAATCTTATAAGAGATATTAGGAAAAAAAAATTTAGAATAGCTTCACTGGAAAGCTACTTATGTTTATAGATTTTGTTGCTTTTGCAATCATTTTGATTATTTTGTACAAAAGGGCGAAATGGTTCCTTAGATTGTAAAATCAAAATTATCCAGACGGGAAAGCATGAATACCTATTGAAGGTAGTGAATTCATAATATAGGATGTTTCTTCACCTTATTTTTTAAAGAAATATATTACTTTCCTTTAACAGATATTTTTAATATATTAAAGTATATTCTAAGTTTCTAATTGAGTTTTCACACACAGTTAAAACATTTTTCTCCTATTCATTCTTGGTTCTTAAAGTTTTTCTTAGATTGGGGTGTAAATCAAAATATTATAAATATTAAACTATATTTCATTAAGAAAAAGAATAATGATAATAGTTCAGTATAGTAATATATACTGATTGTTTCTAAGACCTTAACTTATTTTCCTTCTGAAAAAATATAATTTGTTTAGAAACTTGATCGTTGATAGTTGATCCAATTTAGAAAATAATTTTCTAAAGAATATATATTTTTGTTTCATAAATCTTAGGAATAGAGATATTTCTGAAAAAATTGCTATGAGAACAATCAGCGTTAAATTTGTATTTTTATATTAGAAAGAAGAGCTCTCTCTTTTTTGATAAAAATAAAATAAATTAATTAAAAATAACTGTAAAATATTCCAGTCAACAGCATCTTTTCCCAATTTTATATCTGAATTATGTGTCAATACAAGCCTTTATGTTACTTTCGTATTTTTTTCTTGTCAAATATAAACCTTTTTTTTCACTTGAAAGGCTCCTCAAAAACTTCTTATAAATACAACCTATGGATTGTTTACATACTTCTAAATGCCCAAGAACGTACGCTCTTTAATAACCTTCTTATTTAAAAGGACAAATTAAAAAGTTGTACATGTTTTTTAAAAAAAATATGAATTGCACAAAATTCTCGTGATAATAAATAGGAAGGAAGAAAGGAATAAGTGCCGATATCTCAACTGTGGTCTTAAGCTTAATACATTTATTCAGTTGTATGTACTTAAAATATATTTATGCTAAAAAATGCATATTTTCAGGGGAAATGTATAAACAGGTATTAAAAACTATTTATTTAAATTGAAATAAAAGTATAGATATTTGATTAGATATTTATCTTAAGATATTTAATTTGTTCAAATATAAGATATTAAGATTTAAATGTAGAATACAGGACAATGTTTTTTTAAATATTTTTAAAACTTTAATAGGTAGTTTGTCGTTTATTCGTATATTTTAAGAATTCTTATTTACCTGAATTGAAGATTCTTATAACTATAATAAATAATAAATGCGGTTTGTAAAGGGAAAAAAGTGGATTTGTATATAAATAAATTCTTTCAAGAGATTTTTTCTTTTATTTCTTCTTTTTATGCTATAATAAAAATAATAAATAACAGCAGTAGCATAGTTTTTTATTAAATGATCACTAATATTGGTTCAGTCATACAGATAATGCGTATAAAAAAGATTTCTTTATTCCTTTTCTTTAAAGAATAGAGATACGATCTTAATTGAGATAAAGTTTGCATTATCGATTCTATATGTATTATGCGACTTGGTGGTAACTTGTTTGAAACAATCATCTTTTTTTTAATAACTTATATAGAAGAAAACAACAGAAAAAATACCAAATATGCATTTGCTAAAGAAAAAAAAGCATGAATAATTTAACATTTTAGATGCTTTATCTGCTAAAAAATTAAATATTGCCCTCCCTTCAATAAACTGATATTTCTATTATTCAATTCCTACTTTTATAGCTCGCAATCTCTATATATTTATTTATTATTTAACTTGGTGGAATTTTCAATCGTTAATAAAATACAGTTTAAAGCGCTCAATTGAGCTGAAATTTTATATACATGATTATTTTGGGTGATAATACAGTAATTTAATTATAACTAATAAATATTAATTGATTAAAACCAATTATTTAAAGAATTACAAATACAGCCACGTTGGCATCATTTGTGTGACGACTTGTCAGCAACCCTTTTGGCGACTTGTGTCAAAACTTGAAAAGGTTTTTTTCTCATGTTTTAAAGCATTCAATTGAACTGAAATTTTATATACACGATTGTTTTGGATGACAATACGATACTTCAATGATAATTAATAAAAATTAATGACCACTTAATGTTGTGCTTCTGTGTGTCATATGTATATAAATATTTATATTAATTGTAACTATTTAATAAAAAGTAGCTAAAATAAAAATTTTCTTCGTTGATCTAAGTAGGAATTGACTTAAATTTTTTTTTATTACTTGTTATTAAATAGTTACAAGTAGTATAAATATGTATATACATATGACAGAATTACAACATTAAATGGTAATTAATTTTTATTAATAATCATTAAAGTATCATATTGTCATCCAAAACAATCGTGTATATAAAATTTCAGTTCAACTGACTGCTTTAAAACGTGAGAAAAAAACCTTTTCAAGTTTTGACACGTCGCCAAAAATGATGCCATGGGGGCACTGTATTTGTAATTCTTTAAATAATTAGTTTTAATCAATTAATTTTTATTAATTAGAACTAATAATTGTATTGTCATCCAAAATAATCATTTTTATAAAATTTCAGCTCAATTGAGTGCTTTAAAATGTATTTTATTAACGATTGAAAATTCCACTAAGATAGATAAATAAATAAAGAGAGTGAGCTAATAGTAGGAATTGAAAAAAAAGCATGAATAATTTAATATTTTAGGTACTTTACCTGCTAAAAAATTAAGTATTGCCCTCTCTTGAATAAACTGATATTTCTATTATTTTTCTAAAAAAGAACGGAACAAATAGATTTTCAAATATACAACCAAAAATGGGAATTAATTATAAAAATTGTATGGAAAATCTAATTATATGAGCTATATCCTTATCTATAAAAATTTTAAGTTAACGATTTCAGCTAAACACCTTTTCGTTTTGTTGATTTAAAATAAATTAGTACAAACATTCCGATTAGGATAGATAAAATGTTAATGGGACCGTTTTTCTTAACTGTATCTTAATAAGAAAGTCAATTAGATTATTCGGGTTTTTTTTCGGCAATGTTTGGTAAACACTTTAATTGTTTTTCTATTTAAATTACAATATTTTTCATATAAAATATATGTACCAGTTGAGTCAACTGGTTGAAGAACCCATCACTCATTCATTCGGCAGCCTTTTATTTTATTATTTGTGTTGTTATGATAACGCTAACAAAATAAATGAAGCAATTTGAAGAAGAAAAAATATTTATAACTAATTCCAGAAAATATTATCAACAGTCTTAAAAAATTTTATCTAATACATTTATAAGAGGTAGACTTGTTAAAGTCTCCTGGTTCCAATATATATCCCTATTTTCCATTAAAAAACCACCATTAAAAATATAAATCATATTCTACATATCAAATACATAAATTCATTGGCTTTTAATTTTAAAATTAACTAAAATTGCAATTTTGAAAACGTTTAGATATTTTTCAATGCCATATTAGTTAACTATGTTAAATTATGTATACTAACTCTAAAAAACCAATTAATTTAATCGAAAGTCTAAATGTTATCCTTTTCTTTTCTACAACTAAACACATGCTTTCGTTTTTAAAATTAAAAATATCTGAAGTACCACAACACACTCACATAACTTCTCTACTCTATGTAATTCTTAGTTATCATTACAATTCTAATATATTTCAGGCAGGAAGATTTTCACAATGTTTTGACACAGCCCCAAACAATCCTTCACTACAAGATATTCCCCAAACATATAATTTAAGTATAAGGGGACTATAGGAAATTTAATTAAATTTATTCATATATTCATAGGATTGTCTACAGTAAAGTATATCTATGAGCCGTATGACTTAAAGCATTATCATCCATCAACATAAATTCGGATGAGTCTCGTATGTAAATTAATGCTCTTTAAGGATCCCCCCAGTCATTGAGGGATTCCATTCGGAAGATAGATCCTTCTGAGTAAATAGTCTTAATCCAATAAGAGTTAGATTTGCCGCGCGATTATTATCTATGTTATTCCCCGGGTGTTATATCTAATTTCTAATTATCGCCAGATTTGAGCCTTTTAGGTGGCAAAGCTGTTTGAAGCTCATCAGTAGACCAAATAACGCTCCCCTTCATTTTATAGGATTTAATAACTATGTTTGGATAATTGTAAAATTCGGCTGATAGTTTAGATACTTCAGAGATACCAAGAATTTAGGCTTAAGGTATCCGACTACTTGCGACAACTTTTTTTTAAAAAAAAAAATGGAGATATGCAGATTTTTTTGTGGTTTTTTTAGATTTTTTAGTACATTTTAAGGGAATAAAGGCTAAAATAAAGAAGAGAAAGATAAATTATTACTACTAAAATGGGAAAAAATAGGTAAAATTGTCAAAAAATTACATAAATGGTACAAATAGTAAATGTAGACAGTAAAGTAGATGTGTAGTAATAGTAGTCTCGATTTTTCAATTTGAATATATTACTTTGCTATTTATTTTTGAAATAACCATCAGGATAAGAGATATTTCAATTTTTACATAAACGAGAACACTTTGTCTTAGTGAATATATAAAATTTCTTAAAAAAACAGTGATTATATTCACATAAAGGACTGTAAATCTTGTCTACTGTTATACAGAACATACACACAAAGTTTCAGCAAATTATTTTAAAAACCTTTTGAGCAATAGCTGTCCCCGTTTGAGATTTTCGAGAAAAAAAAAACACATTTTGAGTAAAATGCATTTTAAAGTTTGACATCTTATGTAAAGTTATGGCATCTGCCTTTACTAAAACATTTTTTTTAAACTTAAAAAGTTTTTGTTCTAGTGAATAGAAAATAAAAAAAAAACTTGGTATTTTTATAAAGCAAATACGATGGCTTATGAAATAAAATCATTAAAAAAAATTTTGTGAGTTTTCAAAAAAAAATCATTTTAGGATACCTTAAAACTGTTTTCGGTTAATGTTAAAGAATAGGGCCTAAATTCGGGGTATTTTTTTCAGATATAAAAGTACTCAAACATTAATATTATATATTCTGGCTTCACTACTCTGTAGAGAATCACTTATTTTATCATACCACTCATTTTTATCCGAATTGTGACACATTTTTTTCTTTTATAAAATGTGTTACGCATTTTTTTCTCCTAAACCGTGATGCTAAACGAAATATCTCTTTACATGTTAAAAGGAAAAATTAATTATTTATGAAATTTTTTCAAATTTTAAGAACGCTATATTAAAAACAAATGTGTGACTTACAATGCCACAAATTTTTATGAAAATTTAGACTTTTTCTGTACGAAAATGCACTCCGCGTTAAGTTCACGCTCGCAAACATGTGGCGAAAACAGTAACATGAAATTCAAAAACAAAATGGCTCTCCCAATTGTATTCAGCATTCGTGTTCATTTGTAATGGGTGGTAGAAACGCATGGCTAAATTTTCAAATTTTAATTATAAATAAACAAACAAAGGTATTCATATAAGGTTTTTTTATGTTCCGTAAAGAAAATACCTGTTTTTTTTTCTTACAAGGTTTTACTGCGCGATTTCAATGTGCCCACATTGAGTCTATATGAGCAAAGTCGCTTCAACTTCTGCGAGAGTGGCCAGATTTTGTTCTTGGCAGTACGCTATTTATTGTCATAAATCTTACAGGACACTTATAGATTGTGAATCTTGAAGGAGAGTTTGTTTATAGGGGTAGTCCGAAATTTACACTAAACATGTGTCGCAAATTTAAATTCAATAAATCAGGCTACAACTTGCGCTTGTTCTTGCGGTGAAGCCATTTTGAAATGCGAATGATGCAATACGTGAACGTTGCACTATCTAGTTTGTAATTAATCAAACAGAAACTTTAATCTTTTCTTTATGGAATACGAAAAATCTTAAGCAAAAATCTTACTTTATTTTTAATTCATTTTCGAAAGCGGATACCCTACATATTAGTGTAAATTAATGCACTCTTTTAACTAAAATATTTGATATTTAGAGTACATACTCACCGTTCTTAAAGAAAGTTCCTCCATAAAAAAGAAATCTAGTTACGTGAATCAAGAGAGAGTTTTTAAACAAAATATACGAACTGTTTTTATTATTACACAGTACGAATCAATTGATTAAAAATCGATCAAAAATTGGAATCAAATTTTCTGAGCCTAAATTATATTTTATGTGTTTTTCTAAAGTCTCGCAAAATTTGAAAGTTCTAACTTATGATAACTTTTAGGTTCGTTTTTATTCACATCTCAATTACAAACAAAAATGTAAATTGATTCATCACAGAAAGAAAAAATGTTTAATTAATCTCCATTTAAAATGCGAAGGCGTTTTTTTCTCCCTATTGCACCCAATGTTTTGGTATTTTTTTTAACTATTGCTATTAATATATGCAACAAAAGTTGGTAAACATTTTTGAATCAATGCAATAACTTTATTTTAAAAAAATTCTTAAATTTAGAATTTATACATTTTCAAAAAAAATTTTAATATGCATTTATAAAAAAAGGTATTTTACGAATGTCAATTCTGTTATTACAGATCTATACTTGCTTTTGCTATACGTAGTTCAACGTACACTCGAAAATCAATTTCATGAGTGTATGTCGGAAATTTTAAGAGGAGTAGCGTTTGAAATTAATTTCATAAAAAATATTAAAAAAAAAAACTCTTCTTTAAATAATTAAATGATTAAATTTTGTGGTAATTTGAGCACAAAAAAAAAACTATTTTACATAATACATACATTTCAGGTGCAATCAAAAACTTTCTGAAAGCCATTACATCAAAATTTTTGTTTTAAATCGTACCAAGTACCCCTTTATTATTAATAAATTTGTTTGGTTTCACATATTTATACCAAAACATTTTGCTTCCTGCAAGCATATTACATACGACGAGAAAATTCTGATAAAAGTGTATGAAACTTTAAACAAAGAGTAGAAAAGAAAGGAATTTATAAGGAAACGAAAGGTAAAAAACATAAAATAGATGAATAATAGAAAAAACTGAATAGAAAGGCGAATCATTGTTATCATGTTTCATTTCTACTGGCATAAAACATGTAATATAAAAGTACTTTGGCTGTTAAAATTTATTCAATACATTTGGAAACTAAGAGCTTCCTTAAAAATTTGTTTACAAAACAAAATTCTTTATTTTTTTTTAAAGAAAATTTATGTTTTTTAAATGTAAAATTTTTACAAAATCCTTTATAGAATATTTTTTAAAAAAATTTAAGCAAAGCCAATCAATGATATTGTTTGGTCTTTTGGAAATTTCTGTTGAAAGATAAATAAAGATATATGTACTTTTAACCATTGGATAGTATTTTGTATCATGAAATAAAATTTTCCACCCTCGATAGATATTTAATATCAGCTTAAAATACTTTTAAACTTTCAATTCTCTGAAAAAAAACTTTGAGTAGCCGTTTAATTTTTTTCAGAATAATATTTAAGGAACATCTGATTCATAAACTTGTTTGTTTTTTATTTATAATTTATTTTTATTTTAGATTTAACAAATAATTTTATTATTCTTTATTATTTTTTAATAATAACTGATTATATTTCATAATTATTTTATGTATAAATAATAACCTTAATAATCATAATAGTGTGCTATACGAAAATAGCCAGTTTATTTTTGTGGTATATAAAATATTTAAAGAACTTTAAATTCATCCATTCATTATATTTTTTATTTCCCAAACATAATTTATTACATTTGTTTTTAAATAAATATTAATACTTCCATCCCTTTTTGTAATTTTCATTTATTACTTATTGTTTTTTTATGATTATTTATTACATATGGTTGCCATAAAAATCATTATTGTGTGCTTTAGGAAAATAATCATCTTATTTTTGTGGGAATATAAATCTAAAAAACATCAAATTTATAATTTTCTCCTTTTTTATATACGTTATTTTTTTTAAATTTATTATTACATTTATTACTCTTTGGTTGTTTTTATTTATAACGTATTGTATTTACTATTAATCCATTATGTAATTGCTTCCGTAACTATTATTGTGAGCTGCACGAAAATAGCCATTTTATTTTTGTGGTATTGGTATTAAAAACCTAAGAAACTTCAAATCCATTATTTTTTTCCTTTGTAATCCATAATTTATTTTGCCATAATTTAGTTTGCATTAGTTGCCCATTTAGTTTATCATTACATTTATTATCCTTTTTTTTTAATTTATAACGTATTATATTTAATATTAATTTAGTGTATATAATTGCAATAATAACCATTATTGTGTATCACAGGAAAATACCATTTTACTTTTTGTGGTATAAAACCTAAGTACATTTAAAAATTCTTCTTTTTTTTCCATACATAATTTATTTTGCGTATTTTTAATTAATTATTATGCTTTCATTGTTCTTTACTATTTTTATTTATTACTTATATTTTAACAATTTATTTATTGTATATAACCGCCGTAAAAACCATTATTGTGCGTTCTACGAAAACCCATTCATTCATCCACAGAGAATTCTGAAATATTGTTATTTTCCTGCCATTATTTAGAAAATTGACTCTCATGATGGGTGGCGGGTGTGTGTTTTCGAACATTTTTTTCTCCCCGCCTCCCAAGCAATCGTAAACATTGAAAAGCACCAGATGGCTATCGATTGAAATTGAGACCTTGCTGCGTTATTTTGTAGGGTAAACAACTTTCACTATGTATCAAAACATTAATGAATCTAGGACATAAACAATTTAAGTGAAAACTAACTCCTTCATAATGGAATAGTACTATAAAACATTTCACAGGAAAAAAATGTGTTTATGTGTTTTAATGAATAAAAAAAAACTACTGAAATTAATTGACATTTTCGGTTTTATTAGTACTTTTATCAATAAAGGCATTTCAGTTCTTACAAGTTACACAAATAAGATTTAATTAAAAATTGTTTGTCATATGCGTTCGAAACTAATTATTTTGTCTAGTAATAAATTTCTAAAATCTTAGTTGTAGGGGATGGGGATGTTATAATTTTTATAAATATTAAATTCTTCATGCTTTCTGGTGTTGAATGTTGAATTATTAGATAGTTTGTAAGCATTCTGAAAAATTTAAACAAGCAATTTGTTTTTTCTTTAGGAAAAATTTTGTTAAAAAAAATAGTCAGCTTTTTCTGTTTTCGGTTATTTATTTTATATTATTTTACACTGGAACCAACACTGGTATCTAGGAAATGCTCAGAAGTACGAGATTTGGATTGTTCGATTTTATGGCACAATGACATTAGGCTAAATTCTGCCAAACAACGATTAAAAAAATATTAAAATTATTGAAAATAGATCCTAAATCGAAGGTAATGTGATAAAGTTGTGGTGTCAAGATGTAGAACGATACACCACACACTCCCAAACCGTCAAAATTACAAGACTTATCATAAAAATCACCCAAAACAATATTAACCCGGAAGAAGGCGCACTTTCAGCACTAACGTTAGTGGTCACCCCGGATGACGGAATTCTTCCACACAATCCTTTATTTTATAATTTTTTAAATGTACAGGTAAAAATCGTAATTCCAGTGAATAATTTAACAAAGAGAAAGTATACTTACCTACTTTTAAGGACTTTTCAATTTTTCTTTGAAAATTAAAAAAAAAAAAATTCCAATCAAACTGAATTAAAATGTTTCAAATGTGCGTTATATTAATAAAGAACACAAACCATAAACACTTTTCGCTGACATTACAGAAATGATATTTGCAGGCCAAACTGTCATATTTTTGTTTTACTGTCCTTAGATGATCGACAACTAGCATGTTGAAGTTTTTCTTGCTTGTGTCTTTTTGACAAGGTGCAGAGTGTCTTGTGGGTTCACTTTTGGCCTTATAATTTTCTTGAAGTTTTTTAGGTAGCATTTGGAAATTTTCCTTTCATCTCAAACGTTCCACGTTCATCACCTTCCTGAAATTCACCTTTGCTATCATGATTATCATCCATTTTTTCATCAAATACTTCTCTTGTTTGATCAGTTTCATTTTCATCCAATAGAGTTTGCAGATGCTCATTTCTTTCTTTTTTCTTTTTTTTTATATTCTGTTCATTTACATTTGTAAACCATAATGAGTCTTACAACTTAGCAATCAAACCCACTAAGTCTTTCACAGGCGGTGGCGTAACCTACACCCCGTCAAACCCCGCATTGTGGTGGGCACAGGCACTCTAGGGGTCCCAAATCTTTACTGACACAAAGTACATATTTGGGATTGGGGCCAAAAGCCTAAGTTTGCAAGGGGACCTAATATTCTCCGTTACGCCACTGTTCTCAAAGGGAAAATGTAGCCTGTTAACAAAAAAATATTTTGGAACAAAAAGGGCCACGCGGGGAACTCAGTCACCCCAAGTACCTTAAGATTATAAAAAAAAAGTTTACCCCTCCTCACAAAAAAGAGGAAGATAAGTGACAAATAGATTTTAATTCTTAAGACGACTATCATGTAGGAGGATACTGACAAAATCATTGGTAACAAATAAAACAATTTTTCCAGAGTTAAGGATTTCGTGATTCTGAAGGGGTACTTTGCCCCGCGTGATCGCTCCCGAGTTAAAAAAAGAACAAAAATAAAACAGGTTGGAATATTTCTACCATATTCCCTATTTTTATTAATTATTTCGTTTTATTTTAACATTAAAAGGCTGTTTTTATCAAAATCCAATTTAAAATTATAAAATGAAGTAATGTCTATTAAAAAGCAATAAAGAAATAATTTAAACAACTATAAAATATCATTCTTTACAAATTTTAAAGCTCGTCTAACATTAATTGTGGAGATTCAATGCATTAAGTTCGATATTCGATAGTTCCGTTTAAATTATTGTTTCATTTGAATTTTTTATACGTTCTCTTGAATATTTTTAGTGCATTCTTGATATCTTCCTGTTCAGAAAATAGCAGGATCCCTTAAAATTTGCAATCAAAATTTATATTCTTACTGTATTAAATAATAATATTTGATAAGCATGTTTCCGTATAATTTTTTGATGCATATCATAATATGCATAATCCAATGATGGATTGTACAGTTCTTTTTAAATTCTTATCAAAAAGTAAGGAGTTACTGAGTTCTGATTATTTTCAGTTTACATACAAACTCCTTGATATTAACTCCATATTCTACTAAAATATTCAAGAAATTTACATTTGCTCTCAAAAAGTCATTAAATTTGTGGACGCAAAAGTTCTTATATTTCCTTTTAAACTTATGCCAAGACTTTTCATTCCTTATGAAAAACTTATTTTCGTGAAAATAAGTCAATGAAACATTTTTTTCCCCTTTCTTAAGTTTTGCTTCTTTTTCATGGTTTCTTATACACGCAGACAGCAATACATCTACACCCCATTTTATTATTTCCTCTTCCATTATATATATATATAAAGATAGTTCTTTCAAAATTTTTGAACTAAAATTGAAACTACTCTTCCTTTTTGCATTTATAACTCCTTGTTTCTTTGAAACCTATTTACATTTTATGAGTGTTATTTGAATTCTAATAAGGGATTTCAGTAATCTGAAGTTTCGAGCCTCGCGGCAAGGAACAGATAATGCAAATCTTAATTTCATCGAAGTCTACCATATACGATAAATAGGTGCTGTTGTACATTAAAATTATCATGGCAATCCACTACAATTATGCTTGCAATATAAGGCTACCATATTCGCGATCTCAGAAGTTAATTATCACGAAACCCACTAACTTATGCAAAAACAGAGCCAAAAATATGCTAATACGGAAGATCAATTGCGAAGAAACAGTTCTGTAGATAAATACGGCAGCTTCACAACTGTGATAAGGTCGTCCGTGTGTCAGTTTTATTACGTTTTATTTTATTACATTACATTTTATTACACCGAAATTACTGTAATACTTCGATGGATTGATTAAAAAATATGTGTTAACCATAACATGTTCTTTGAAAGTTGTGAAAAGCTAGCATTTGAAAAATTGTCAGGTACAGTTTATTTTAAATTAATGCAGGTTATAGAAAACGTGACTTTTTTTTATACAATACAAAAAATTATTTCTTATAACTTAAATAATCTTCAAATTTTTATTATTATTTCGTTTTATACTTTTTTATCGCATAACAAAAATTTGTGCTAGTTTATAAAATATTTAATGTACACAACACAGAAATATTCTACTTGTTGATGACAACTGATATTTAAAATAATGACAGGCCATAAGTACATTTCAGATATTGCATTTATTTGAATTCAAAAACTAGTTTTTAAAAATCCAGAATGTTCTTGTAGGGTATGAAGTCTCAATATTTTAAAAAATATATTTATTCTCTCCTGACATAATTTCTCTTGAAAAATTTCAGTCACACGATGTTCATAAATATCTTAGGGAAGTTTTACGTATAATCAGCCGGCTTTGTGGCGTTGTTGGTTTGGCGCTACCCTTGTACGCCCAAGTTTGCGCAGCATCCATATCGTACGATTGTGCGGCATGTAAAAGACCCTTGACTGCCTGTTTGGCTTGGGTGCTCTTGTCAAAATTTAATTCCAAGTTCGGTTTTGCATCTTAAGAGCTCTGGTGCCTCCCTCTGGGGAGGAAACTGGAAGTCAAAATTATTTGCGGCAATTAGTATACCACCTTTATACGGTGCCGCAGTAAAAAGAGATACCAGCTTCCGGGAAATGTGCTAGGTCTGAAATAGTAAAACACTAATCCACAACTCCGTTAAGAATTTTAAAAAAAGTTTTATTTATACCAGCTGTAACAAAAAGTTTTGAAAATATGCTTTTCTCAGAATTTATATTTTTGAGGAAGCTCATTTGATCACATTTTTTTCACTAATGCACGATTTGCTTAAAATTTTGTGTATGCTGATTTTTAAAAGAAATTTTCAGATTTTAGTTCTAATAGGCAGAATACTGAATAACGATTAAGGAGAGTTGGAAACCTCTCTCTATATATTCACTGACAATGTTAAATTGGCTGTTTTCGATGTACCTTTTCTCAAAATGTGTTATATGTACATGCTTGAAATTTTTTTCATACAATTAAAGTACACCTTTCTCATTATACTGAAATGAGCCTTTAGCTAATTTTGAGTTTTTTAAATAATTTATGAAACATTTCATCAAACATTGCGAAATTTAACCCATTTTTCACATAAAAAATTTGTAAAAAATAAATTTTTGAGTTTTTTACAAAAAGCTCATTTTAGTATATATTAGCCATCATTATAAATATATCATAAAAAATATACGTACCTGTAAACAGTAGTTTCTCAGAAAAGGTGCATCGAACATCAAAATTTACTTTTTGAGATAAATTGATTTTTAAGTATACAGTGAGCCTTCTAATCGGCTAGGAAATAAAAAATAAAAGGCTCAATTTACAATAAAAGATACATGTTTTGGTTTATATCAGACCTTCAACTTTTAGGCAAAAACGAAGTACTTTGTTTACATTTTTCGCCATTCAAATGGGCGTGGACCAGTTTCAACGATTATTTAAAAATAGGTTTTACGAGCTTCTAATTACCCTAGAGGTTAAAGTAAGGTATTTTTAGAAAGGTTAAACTCTGTACAATTTGAAAATGTAAAAATCTCAAATTGTTAAAAAAATATATGATTTTAGCTTTCCAACACCCCTTAAATAATATAATTTTACATTTTATGTTCAACTTGAGTCTCGTGTAATGTGATTTTTATTATAAATAATACTTTTTAGAGCCCTGACGAACTTATGCAAAGAATATTTTCATATGAATATTACGAAAATAATTCCGTAGCAGAAATAATCTGATTTATAGAAAAAGGGGATGCCATACCGTTATATCAAAACTATTTCGAAAATCCCGAAATAAACTGCTAATTTTACATTAACTAAATGAAAACTAAATAAAGTAATAGCAAATTTAAAAAAAAATATGAATATATGAAAATTTAATATAAACTAATCTATATTTCAATTAAGTAACTCATTAACATAAGATAATTAAAAATACTGCCAAATATTGTTACATTTTATTATTATTGTGTTAAGCATTTTTTTTAATTGAAGGAATTTATTGTGTCAGTTAATTTTCCTTGTAAACTTTTTTTAAATACTTCATCAAAAGTTACTTTTAATCAAATTTTAAGGTGAAAAGGAATAATATTTAATTAAAACTAAATTGTAAGATTTTTTAAAGCAGTTTTAGTATGAAATATATATAATATATCATAACTCCTAAATTTTACAAAATGAAGTTTTGTTATAGCATGGATGTAGGGATGTTATAACAAGATTCTAATGCTTAAATTCTCTCTAATTTCAACGCATAGACTACGAATTTAAAGCAAATATATTTTTGTATTTCTTTTTTTTACTTCAAACAAATTACTGTATCCTAAGAGAAAAGTATTATAACACTTCAATTAAAAGATAGAAAGGTTTTAAAAATTAGCATTTGCATTTTTTGGCAAATATTAAAAATGCACTCTCCACAAATAACTTTATTGCAGTAGTTGCATACGTACTTTGTCTTTATGCGTTTCTTCAATGGACAGAAAGTTCAAATTCTGCAACTGCAGGGCTGAATAGTCTATTAGACAAACATTCAGTTATCTAGGCTTAAGAATATAGAAATCAAGTGTGTTAAATACAGCTTTAATTTAATAAGGAGAATGTTCTTATTATAACGAATGAAAACTAGGATGATTTTTATAAAAGATTCTCATTCGTTTTGATGTGGCAAAAAAGGTTTTGCGGGCATAATAATTTGAGAAAGGCAAATTCTGAGTGAGGTGTAGTCCTTATTTTCAGAGCATAAATAAAAATTAAGAGATGAAATGAAAAAAATTTAGAATATTATCTAACATAGTTGGAAATATACATTTCGCTTGGAGAAAAAAAAATCACATGCCGTATATAAAGATCCATAAATTATTTTGAGTGCCTTTAGATAGTTTATAGTTTTTTTTTATAGTTTATAAAAACAATAGTTAATAAAAATTAATAGTAAAAGGCAATAAACTGGAGTAAATAGAACAAGACATAAATTTAAGTAGCAACGAGATTTTTCAATTTTTCAATTTTTGATGATTATGTCCCAGATAGTCTGTCTCCCGGATAAACGAGAGTGTACTGCATATCTAAGATCCATGTGATAAATCATGAGCTTGTATAATTTAAAATTTTAACGCCATGTAAGATCGCGTGACATCGCCGTGAGTCATAAACAAGCCAACATTGGCGACTTTATCCCTAACGCGGCGCACTTATTCCAAAATAATAATTAACTTCCTATTATAAATGTTATGAATAAAAAACATAACTTGTGCTGTTTTTATATTAAATGTATTAAAAAATATTATATTAATTGTATTTTAATTCTTTTTTAAAGAATTCATTTTATTTAAGCTCTTATTTTACTTAATACAGACTCTTTTGGTGATAGAATATCAATAATTGCTTTAGGAAAAATGTTTCTGGTGTACCGCTCTTGTTATAATTATTTTCAGGGCTGTCCAACCCCTTTTCTAATATTTCTTACGGTACTATGATCAAAAGTGCAATCAGACTTTATTACTTGAGAGGCAGAGATATTAAATATATATTTATTTTTCTTATTTCTTCCCTCAGATTATAGATATTGGAGTAAGATAATTGCATATTATAAAAAAAGTGTTATGCAATATACATTAAATGTACTTAAAGTTATTAAATATTTCTTACACCCAGTTGAGAAAGATACAGGGAAAGTTTACATATGCAATATATCTGTACGTTTTATATAAAAACAAAAAAAACTGTAAACTATAGTATATATCTGAGTCACATTTACTTAAACATGAAATGCTCCAAATATTATAATCATAATTCTAATGTAAGAACATGAAGACAGTATTTTTTTTACGAAGTGTCTACCGAATATTTTAATACCGTAAGGTCAAAGCTAGCATAAAAAGCTTTTAATTTAGGAAAACTAATTCTAATTCATTGTGGTTATCTTACACTTCAATTGTCATTAACTGTAGCAAAAGGCTCGATTATTTCATAAAATTACACGATCGACTCCTAAAAGCCCTAAAATCTATTCTAGAGTCTGTTTAAAACAATCAATTAACAAGCAGATAGGCCTTTCTAACGCTTTTTATTTCTAATTCAGATATAGGTGGCATTACTATTTTTATTATCATTTTTTATTGTGTAGAATAGAATGAATCAAGTAACACTAAAAGAGAAAAATGTATCGAATTTCATCAACATGATATACATTATTTACTTTCTTAACGAACAAAACGAGCATTACTGAACTCATTTATTTTTATCATATTTTTAAAATTAATCTTACATTGGCGTTTAAATATAAAATCTGTTCTTTAATTCTTTTTTCAAGTTTCTATCACCTTAAAATTTCACTTTTATGAGTTACATTTATTGAAAATCTAATAAGTTGCATTTTTTTAAATGTGTTTTCTTCTCATTTTTCAAAATTGCAAATCCCGTCTCTAACAGCTATCATTAAATTATTCAAAATAAACATTTGTTAAGAAAACCTAGAAATATATAAATCAATTTGGGCAGTATACATTTGAAAAATTTCATTTCTTAAGATCTCCATCACTTTCCTAAAGAATTGCATAATAAAAGGCCAAAAAACTGAGGGATGTAATTCGTGTAAATGAAAACATTAAACTAACGTCGCTCTAGAACAACTCAAGAGTTATTGGCAAGAGACCTCATAGCTTTGACCAAGCGATGAATATCACACATTTTATCTCCAATACCTCATTCTTCTAACTTCCACATAGCATTAGTGAGGACGTTGAGGTTCAATTAAACTTAAAGACTAAGAAGACTCTTAATTACATTCGATGTGTCTTAAATAGAATCTCTAGACAGGAACACGCGGCTCTGCAAGAGTACGCCGGTTTTGAGCTCACAACCACTCAGCAACTGTTGTCGTAAGTAGGGATCAAATTCATAATTTCATCCTCCCCCGACAAAGCCATCGAGTAGTACATATTCCCAAACATTTACAACAACGACCCCCATTTCCTCCCTTTAAAAAACAATTTTCTTTATAGAACCTATTTTATTTTTTCGTATAATACAGAATATAAAGCACACACGGCTCTGTATACAGCATATATTATAGTAATAATACTAATAACAGCATAAAAAATTAAAGATAACAATTTAACAAAGAATATGAACAGAACACACACATTTTTCATAAATTGATTTATTATTTTTATGTTTTTTGAGGCAATGATATTTCGCTTTAAATGCACGTACATTCAAATCTGAACTAAATTAAACTAAACTCAGTAGCACAACAGCCCATAGAAGGTCAAGGCCGATGGTGCCAGTCTCAGTTTATATGACCTTGGGCGCTGAAGTACATGAGCAAATGTTCCAGTCAGGTAGTCAGTATTCAAATCTATAATTATCCATAATTAAACGGATATCTTTTTCTAATAATTGCAATCCTTAAAATTAAATTAAGAGTACACAGTACGATTCAATTGACCAAAATCGGTCAAAAAATCAAATTTAATTTATTTAGCCTAAAATTTTCTGTATATACTTTTCTATAAACTCACAAAATTTGAAAGCTTTAAACCTAAAAAACGCAGAATTATGATAGCTTTCACATTCGTTTTTAATCACATCCCTATTGCAAATCAAAACTTTAAGCAGAATTATCTCAGAAAGATAAAATAACTAGTTTGTCTTCATTTAAAATACTAAGGCCTTTTTTCTATTGCGCCTAATGCTTTGAAGTTTTTTTTTACCTATTGTTAATAGTACATATAACAAAAATTGGTATGCATTTTTGAATCAAAGCAATATTTATTTTTTTTAAAATAATTGAACTCAGAATTTATACATTTTTTAAGTAATTTTCAATAAACATTCATAAAAAGAAGTATTGTATGAATACCAATCACGTTAACGCAAAACCCATTCCAACTTTTATTATATATAGTTTGACGTCCTTGTAAATCAAACTTTATACATGTACGTCAATTTTTGTAGGAGGAGTAGCATTTTAAAATCACTTCGAAAATTTTAAGTTTTTTTCCTTAAAAAATCACATGACTAGCTTTTTATGAAATTTTGAGCACAAAATCTGTTTAACATAGTATATATACATAGGAGGCAACCAAAAAAAAATTTAAAAATCCTTAAATTAAAAATTTTTGCGTAAATCGTACCATGTCCCCTTTTAA
>BMAV01013483.1:373408-393274 GCA_019973955.1 Trichonephila inaurata madagascariensis | reverse complement strand
TATCCACTTTTGAAAGACAAGTACAAAAATGCCACTCAGAGAAACTGAACCTATCGTTTTCTTTTAAAGATTTATCAGAATTGGCAAGACGGCATTCGTTTTGTCGTCAACAAAGGCGGAAGTGTTCGCAGCCAATCAATCGATGCCTCGAAGTCCAATTCGAAATATATTCCATCAAGGTGAGCAGTAATTGATCGCAACTCAACTCCACACCTTTTGCCACTTATCCACGCCTCGTGCTCAATTGAACACGATCCATAGTGACATGTTGTTTGGCGGGGGGAAGGAACACTCTTAATGGGATTCTGATCTCTTCCCTGCTGCAACCCCCTCTCCCCCTTCTCTAAGTCTGTCGGTGCCAGGACACGCACTGTGACGTCAGTGGCCTTGTGATGGATCTTGCCACTGTGCCGCGTACTACCGGTCACGCCTTGGTGCAAACAATTTCTCGGTTAGGTATATCGTTCTCTTTCGTTAACTGTCGACAGTTCTCTGATCTAGATCTTTATTAAGTGTAGCCGTGCATAATGGGATGGGTTTGTTCTCTAGATGAAATATGAATGAAGCAATCCCGAGGAATTCTGGGAAGGATAGCGACTGACCTATCAATTGCTTAGCCTATTGGGAAATGCTGTCTCACTCTACGCACACGATATCTTTGTTTATGCACAGTAGCATGTTTATTTACTGATTTCGACAGGAGTTTGCTAATATAAATTTCTTAATTTATTTGTTTTTATTTCAGAACCACAAAAACTTGTCTAATATATTCAAATAGTTTAGCAAACTCTTAGGATAAACTAAAATGGTAAGGTTTCTAGCAGGTAAAAACTGTTCTTTGAAATCACTATTCTAAAATGTTATATTTAACTATTCAATATCTTCATTAATTGTATTTTCAAATGAAATTCATTTCTATTTCGGGAATTTTTAAGTAGGATTTCCCTTTTTAATTGATGTGTTCTTTAATAGAAAGAATTTTAATTAAAATTTGTACACAAATTGAATTTTACTGCACAGGAGTACAGATTCCAGGTCTAATGTAAGAAATTTTCAAAAGAAAAAAAATGTCTTAGTAGAAAACTGTAGAAAAATGTGGTTTAAACGGGGCTAGCCAACCTTCTTCCTTACTGTTTATAATACTGAGGGAAATCCTATTGAAAACAATGGATCGTTATAACTTCTGGTATTATAATGTATCCTATCTAGAATGTTTCTTCTAAAAAACATATATTAATATATACATATAGTCTACAAAGTTTTAACAATTATTTTTAAGATTTATATATAGAGAGAAGGCAATACTCTGAAATTTATCTCACTTTAAGGTTTGGAAATAAACTAGATTTTAATTAGAAGATTTTTTACTTTTTTCACATTTTCCGAAATATCGAATGAACTGCAAAAATTAACTAATTCCTTAATAGAATTCTGCTACTAACACATTTGAAATGTTGCAAAATGTTTTTAAAGACATTTTTTATCAAAAACAACTGTATTTGATTGGCATAGACCAAGGGTAGGCAGAATTTTCCAGGGCACGGGCTACTTCTAATTTTTTTTTTTTTTTAGGTATTGCACCTGGCGTAGGTGGGGTCAGGTAAGAAAAAAGATCTACAATATTTATTATTGTTTAAAAATAAATGCGGAATATGTACTTACTTACATAACTAAAATAAAAAAATTCACACTTTTAAAACCGTGTTTAAAGTAAAGCACAAGATGCAAACATACTAATAATAGCCGCAAATATACTATAATATCAAATGGTAGATTTATTATCAAACAATTCAAAATACTCGTACATTAAAAAAATAAAATATTTTATTCTAAATTTAGTTCTTGTAGTTATAGTCAGTAGAGAACTTAAACCGTACTGTTAGCCAATCTTGAATATTTCAGTATATGATTACTAACTGCTTATCTTCAGGCGGTCCCCAAAAGGTCTTGGCGGCCCACCAGTCTATCACGATTGACTTAATTCCCACACCTGACATAGACAGTTTAAAGAAGGCAGAGAATCCCTTATAGGTGATTTGCGATCTGGTAGACCTTCCACTTCTAATAATGATCAACATGTCGATTAAGTCAGGGAATTGGTGTTTAGTGATCGTCTAACAATAACAGATATCACTGAACAAGTTTCTGCAGGATTTTTCTCTTTTCAAGTAATTTGAAAGATCATTTATGTGTTTTGCGACGCGTCGCTTCTGGCGTAATTCTTAAAACATTGAATTTGTACCAAAACACACAACGTGTTGAAGTGCCCTCAGAGATACTAGAACTCCATATATTCTATTAAACCATACAACAGAATTCAACTTTAGTAAATCATTTAACTAAGAATCATAATGTTGTAGTTTTAGAGGTTGTTTATAAGTTGTAGATAGGGAAATCTTAAGATTTCTTGAGGTCATGGGCCCCTATAAAAAAAGAGATTCACTTGCGACTCTTTTAAGTAGACAATATATAGCATACATTGTGGAATACTTATATTTGCTATGCATTATCTTTTTTATATGTGCCTGACTCACATTTTTACAAACCTAGGAACAAACCGACTCTATCAACTGCTGCTTTTTGTCTAGATTGTGGTGTACGGGGGTAGACTTAGGCAGAACAACGGGCATAACATTATAATACAGTCTTGCCGTTATATATCAATTGGTATAAAATTTTCTCCTTAGTCCGATTAGTGACCCCTTTAAGTAGGCTGCATATAACATATGTTGCCAAATAATCGTACAAACGGCAATCAAAACTGATAAATATGCGTGACGCACAATCTCTTAAACTTAGGCACAATCCGACTGCCACTTTTTAATAAATAAATAATTATGGAGTATAATGGTGTGCCTAGGACTAGACAGGAGCACAACATAATAATGCAATATTGCTTCTGTTGTCAGACCTAGAGTTCAAAATTCCTAGTTCTTAGAATATACCCGGAAATAATATTTGATGATTAAAATTATTCGGCTCACTATCTTATCAAGCCTGAGTCGAGGCCCCCTAGGGAGGCACATGCCCTGGGCCCAGGCATGGTTGGCTCATAACTTAAGAAGTCCCTGGTTTTAGAGGTAAAACAATCCTCCCTAAATAAATAACAAAATTCGAATTCTTATGCTTTCAAAGCATCCTACAAAGTGCTGTTGTTGTTACTGATGCCACCTGATCGGCAAAGGCCAGATCGAGACCCACGTTCATCATGGCAAAGGGCAAAGTGACGACTGTCGTTAGGTGACAGTACGATTTGGCTCGTTTCCACCCCAGTTTTGAGGGAGGGCACCTAGGGGTGGTCAGGGGCCTCACACCTTTCTTCCCCTTCTACCAACCTCACGAGATGAATGGTGGCTCGATGGCTATTTAGAGTACCCCCATGCCGCGAAGGCACTATACAGTTACAAACATCCATGCCTTCTCCAGGATTCAAAAACAAGCACTACGGCACAGTAGTCAGCGTCACTAAACACTATACCGGATGAGCGACTACTCTACAAAGTAAATTATGCATATATTCATAAATTCAGAAGCTCTGTATTTACATCTTGTATTAGGGTAATATTTAAAAAGTTCATATTCAACAACCAAGAATCTAGTTTTTAAAGTGAGTACAAACCTATTATACGTACAATTTCCTTAAACAAAGGAAAAAGAGAAGTAAGTGTATAAAAAGTGCAAAGACTATTTTATTTAATTCAACTCAATCTCAATAACTAAATAACTAATTTCTTCAACTAATTGCTTCAATGCAAAAGTTATGGTTGTGGTGTCCGAGTGGTTATAATTCGAGACCAACATTGTTTTTATAGAGTCGTGTCATCAAAGTTTCGCCATATGGAGGAGCCGATGCACGTTAAATCTGTCGAGAATCAAAGTCTTCACGTTGAAGCGGTGTGGGTTTCAGAGAATGGGGCTCCAGCTCAACTGTCATTCTTGTTTCTCGGTTGTGATTAAAATTCATTGCTAATACACAGGGACTCTTAAGACTTTTTGAAACCCTGGGCTCCTACTTAAAAGTAAGCATTGGGCCCTTACACAAATGTAGGCCCACCTGTGACCCTTGAAAGTAAACAGTACAAGCAAACGTTGTCAAATACTCGTACAAACAATACCCCCGAAACAAATAAATGTGAATGACTTACAATAGTTTAAGCTGGTTCGATCTACTGCCGCCTTTTGACAGAATGAGTAATGATGGTTTTTAGTGGTAAGCCTAGGCCTGTATGTTGACGACAGTCATCACATGTAGCCAGTTAACATATCGTCCAAAATTCACAATTTTTTAGAGAATAAAACCGGAAATAACACTTGACCTTTGAAGTTATTCGAATTATGATCTCAAGAGAGTCGAGAACAAGAGGAGGCCCCCATTGCGGCCCTAGGCCCGGTCCCAGTTGGAGTATTCCTTAAGAAGTCCCTGCTAATAGCCCTCGTGTTGCTGTAAAAGGATAAGTTAATAAACAATCAATAAATGCAAAAAATTGTCACCATTTCTCAATAAATCATATTTCAATTGATTACTCATCCAAATAAATACAGATTCCAATTTAAATTATAAATAAGCGCTCTCCACCAACAATAATTAATTGAAATGCTTCCTCATGGAAACTCCGAGGTCTTAATACAAACGAAATGCAATCAAAGCAAGTCCAAGATTGAGCTCCACTTAAGTGATTCCTGAGAGATTTAATTGTGAATTCATGTCAGCTCAAGTAAACGTGGATCACCTGCACTTGGAATTGGACCTACTGACCCAAATAACGAATGGATTAATTATTGGATTACTTTTCTTCTGTGCCCTGATGAGGATTGCATTCCCCTCCTTGATTTGGATTGTTTCGCTCCTCAACTCTTCTTGTTTCTAACTTTCTTTACATTGTTACTTTGGATAGACCGTATACCAGTGTTTGGGTTTCCGTTAATTAGGCATGATTTTTTTTTCTCTTGCAGGCATATTTAATATTAGGTATGCTTAAAAAAAACTAAGATTTACAAAAAAAACAACGGTTTTGAATGAGAGTATAGAATATTGTTGGTATTATTTTGTAGTACAAGAAATATTCCCCAAGTAACCTTTGGATAAACAACAAAATAGATTCAGTTTCATTCACTTAAGGAGAAAAAAAACCTCTCCAAGTATTTCCTTTCTTTTAAAAATTCTGAGGATTTTCTGCATATACAGTATAGTATGTGAACTATAAAATGAGAAACATATTTGCGCACTACTAATAACTTTCCAACAAGTGTCACCATAAAATTAATATTAATTCTGCTTTGAGCTTTCAAAAATCAAATTACTTATGCTAATTTTGAAAAAAAAAAGATTTTAAGCAAAATTTATATACATACATATACATGTGTGTGTTTGTGATTTAATAAATACAGACAGGCTACTATTTAAGAAAGTCATAAAATCCAGAAAAAGTTCATTATGGAAAAAATTCGTTAAATAGAAATTGAAATTCATCCTTTAATGTACTTTAGAAACCACATAAAACAAATTTATTATTCGTAAACACTATATATTATTAAAAAAGATAATTATTAACATTATTTTTTGCGAATTAAAATCTATTCATTTTATAAATCTTAGCCATCAAAAAGAAATCTGCAAGGAAAACAAAGGAGAAAGAAAAGCATTGTCCAAGAGTACATTGTATTTTCAACTTTAAAAAATAATAATTTTATTTAAAAATTAGTGAATTTTAATGATATTTTCTAGTTTTAAGCTTACAAGTATTTTAAAACTTACATTATTTTATAACCAGCAATTTTAAGCATTACATTATCACATACGTCCTTTAATTTAAGTACTGATAAGATCTGGTAATTTTATTTGAAAAATTACGGAAAATATGTTGCTCTAGGTGAGTTAGGCACTTAGTAAAATCACACCATTGATCGCAATAAAATGTGTTAAAAGAGCGATAATAATTTGGAATATCCAAATATGGTTTTATAAAATAGGGAGAAAAAAATCGAATTACAGGAAAAAAAATTGACTAAATAGAAAAGGCACTTCGATATTTGGGAGTTATTTTACGAAGAAAATAATAAAATGTTCTAGATTCCAGGAAAAAGTTCTAGAAAAAGAAAGAATTCGCTAAATAGAGGTTCGTAAAACGATGGAGGTCCGTCTGTATATATGTATGATTATAATTATTGTCTAATTAGAGTGCAAAACTTCGAATTGCATCTACTTTTTGAAATGTAAAATATGAATATAAATATATTGGTCAAACCTCTAATATTAGGATTAGTCAACATAGACATGTTGTTAAAAATTTCAGTGTGAGTATGTGTGGATAGATAAATAGATAGAGAGATGTAAGAGAAAAGCGATTCGCCCGCACACCCACTCGTTCATCATAAGATCATCGTAATTATTAGATATAGAGACTTGCAGACAAGTTTCTTTCGTCGAGTAGATATCCGCTAAGAATGGGTTAAGCGGAAATCACACTTTTATCAGGGGAAGGGGGCCTTCAAGGCGTTATAAAAGGAGATTCCTATTTTTGACCTATTTGACCTCACACTTGAAATTTGACAAACATGTTTCTTTTGTTGAACAGAAATCCGTTAAGAATGGGTGTTGTGAAAATTGGATCATAAGAACATGGGTGTAAAAGATAAATATATTTCCATCTCAGAAATTCAAGTACTGTCCTCTTGTGTAAAGAGGCAGGCGTTGTAAGAATGTTTTTGAATACAATCGAAATCTTAATGCTAGAGCTTATAAATACACTGAAGAGCCAAAAAAACTGGTACAGACATGCGTATGCAAATAAAGAGATATAGAATCAATCAGAGTACGGTACTGCGGTCGGCAAATCCTATATAAGACAACGAGTGTCTGGAACAGTTGTTAGATTGGTTACTGCTGCTATGGCAGGTTATCAAACTTTAAGTGAGTATGAACATAATGTTATAGTCGGCGCACGAGAGATGGGACATAGCATTGCGACATAGCCATCCTGTGATGACCATGTCGTGCCGGTTCCGCGTAAGCTAGAGGTGTGGGATTATCAAAATGATGAGACATAATAATTCTTAATACAACTTTTATTAAGAATAACTTATATTACTTAAATTCTAATTTGACAATTTTAATTAAAGTGAGAGTCAACGCCCAAATTAAACCACGTATTCAAGTCAGATCACGCAACTAGATCCTTTATCTCAATTATCATTAATAATCCTATTCATCTAATTACTTATATCTAATATTACCTTTTTCAGTTCTCCTTCCTTTACCTAGAGAATGATATCTATAAACTTTATATACGAAGGTTCCAACTTCTTTATCTTAGGTTTCTATTCTTTCCAAAACTATCGGACTGCCAACTCTTGATCTGCAATATTTCACACTAAGCTTTGTCACGCTATCGATCAGAATAATTCCACACTACTATCTCTAAGCTTGCCGCGTTATATCCTATCATCAAAGCTTCTATCCTTTTATAGTATATCTAATTTACATATTATCTTTGTTTATCTTCTTGGTATTGGGTTGGAAAAGTTTTGCCATTAATCGTGGCCGTCAAAGAACATAGGAGTTATGTTAGCAGAAAGACGCGATAGACGTCACAGCATCTCAGAGGTAGCGATGAAATTTGGATGTTCACGTACGGCCATTTCACGAGTGTACCGTGAATATCTGGAATCCGGTAAAACATCAAATCTACGACATCGCTGTGGCCGGAAAAAGATCATGCAGGAACGGGACCAACGACGACTGACGAGAATCATTAAAAGTGACAGACGTGCAGCCCTTCCGCAAATTGCTGCAGGTTTTAATGCTGAGCCATCAACAAGTGTCATTGTGCAGACCATTCAACGAAACATCATCGATATGGGCTTTCAGAACCGAATGACAATTCGTGTACCCTTGTTGACTGCACGACACAAGGCTTTATGCCTCGCCTGGGCCCGTCAACACCGAAATTGGACTGTTGATAGACTTTGGACTTTTAATTTTTTCCAATTAAATCGAGTTGATAGACGTGTACGGGTATAAAAACAACTTCATGAATCCATGGACCTTACATGTTAATAGGGGACTGTTCAAGCTGGAGGAGGCTCTGTGTTGGTATGGGGAATGTGTAGTTGGTGTGATATGGAACCCCTGATACGTCTAGAAATGACTCTGACAGGTGACAGGTACGTAAGCATCTTGTCTGATCCCCTTCACCCATTCATTTCCATTGTACATTCCGACGA
This sequence comes from Trichonephila inaurata madagascariensis, assembly GCA_019973955.1. Lineage (NCBI taxonomy): Eukaryota > Metazoa > Arthropoda > Arachnida > Araneae > Nephilidae > Trichonephila > Trichonephila inaurata. The sequence goes on along the minus strand of BMAV01013483.1, from coordinate 385,051 downwards.
CTTGGGGAATTTCAACAGGACAATGTGACACCCCACACGCACAGAATTGCTACAGAGTGGCCCCAGGAGCACTCTTCTGAATTTAGGCACTTCTTCTGGCCTCCAAAATCCCCATAACATATACAGAGAGAGATGTCGCTATATGATAATGTATCATCTTTCCACTATAAGTTTGTTTTAAAAAGTTAAGATCACTTGTAATGGAAAAATTTGTTTTGGTCATTTCGTTTAGAAAACATTAGTTAGGATATTAATAATCACTTCCTCAGCAGAGAGTGAGAAATTCAGTAATTGTAAAATGATTAATACTTATCTTATGATAAAACTTATTTAAATTAATCTTTAATAAATTTTCGAAATATTTATTTTTGTTTCTGAAAGTATGAAGTTTCTTAATATGAGTATAATCTCTTAATAATGTTCATAAAGTGATGTTTTAAATCAATAGCATACTTTTGTTTTTAAAAAATAAAATTAAAAATAAATATTTCGGCGTATATTGCTGAAATGCACTTTGAAATCTTACTTTTAATTAGGAAAACTTTAATCATTGCTTGCATTTTTTTTAAAAAAAGTAATCACCGGAAAAATTTGAGAGAAGTATTTGAACAGTCTCGAGAGATAGATCGAGATTAGAATTTTCAAAGAGGAAAAAGAACTTTACTGCTCTTTTCATGATTAAAGATTTTATCTCGTACTTAATCTAAACTTTGGCTTTTTAAACTGTACTCGTAACTAACTTCAACTTGTAAAGTAGAGAAAGATAGCTGATTTAGATCAGACAGTTATGTAGGTAATGAATGCGAACCCTTTAACTTTTTTCTTAATCCTTTTCATTAGGTAATTGTTTAACAAAACTAATTTTACGGAATACTTGCTTTTTAAAAAGAACATAATATAATAACAGCAAAATTTATAGCTGAGGCTCTAAATAATTTTATTTTATATCCTGTTAATTAAATTTTAAACAGGAAATTTTATTCTCTTGATATTATATTGTGATTACATCCGGGTTACGAGGAGGAGAAATCTAAAAGAATCTTAAAGTAGCAATATATGTACAAAACTTTTGTTGTATTACAAGGTTATAATTTTATTCAAAAAGTTGTGTGTTATCTTATTTCTAAAACTCTATGTCAGTTTTATATTTTTAAAAATGCTTTAATATAATTAATATGAAAGTGTACTCTATCAAAGAGCAGAAAAAAATATTTAATTAATGATTTTAGAAAATGTAATTAATTTCTTAGAATTTTGTTGTATAATACGAGGGAAAGTCAAAAAGTAAAGAAACTTTTGAGATTTCACTTAACAAGGTTTGACAACAACGCTAGTATTTAGCGTTGAATGAGGGATGTTAGGCAACACTTTTGTACAACATGTCACTCGTCTTTCCTTGTAGTCGTTGGTGTGTAACAGACCACTCAACATGGCAGCTTGTACTGGCCTCCCCCCCCGCCTCCTCATCTATTCGACCTAAATCTGTGAAAGGTAAGGATTGATGACCCTGACTAACCATGATAAATCCAAATTATTATGACCAAATATAATATTCAAAGACAAGCAAACTGTAAAGGAAAATTCTAGTGATATAATGAGAGTTTTCAAAACCCTATGTGAATAAGCGCACGAAATTCTAATAGCTTAACTTAACTCAACGTTATCTTAAGAATCCTAACCTCCTTAATGTATCCTAATAGTTAAAGTCCGACCTTTAGTCGCGTGGCTAAATTTTGATCCTTACCGTAACAGCACTGCTTTCAGCGACTCAGCTTCTTTTCGTTCTTCCTAACGATTGCTAAACTTCCACTATATATATATACTAGCTAATCTGCATATCGTGGTTTCTTCTTGAAAAGGATAGCTGTGAAATAACTCTATTGCTGACCCCAAAGATTCTCCAAGAGGATTAATAGAAATTCACGTAAAGCCCCATCACAAACTCTATAGTTGATCTTTACCAAGGAGATAAGGAGGGCAGTGATTCGCTTTTTGTTTGCGGAAGGTGTGAAACCAGTAGAAATTATTCGTCCCATGTAAGCGCAGTATAGTGACAGCGGTTTATCTTGAAGCAAGATCTGCGAAAGGATAGAGTGCTTCAAACAGGGAAGAACTTCTTTATGTGACGGCGAAAGATCGACGTCAACCACTGAGGACAATGTACAAGTCGTTGATGGTATAGGGATGGAAGGGATGGCTAGTATACAGTGCAGATATCACACTTTCACTGCCCTATTTTCCTCCTTGGTGCAAATCGACAATAGAACTGCCCCCTTTTTTTTGGTAATTTCTATGTGTCAGCCTTGACCGGATGTCCTTACATTCCTTCGGAAGGGGTCTATTAAAGATCTTAGGTCCCTTGTTGAGGTAGAAAATCTCATAAATCTTATAAAATGTAACTTTGCGCGATTGGGAATATCCAATTAGAGACTCAGTTTGGAAGACAGTATTGAGTTCTGCCCAAGAATTTGCACAGGTGATTCGGTTCACTATTTAAAGAGACGCGCGCTAATTTTGTCAGATTTCTTCTCATCCAATTTTCACCCCAAAACACCATGTAGATGAAAGTCAATAGCTACCCCCCATGGACACAGGTGAACCAAGCTCTCCTCTCCTTCCCTCTTAAAGCTGTTTTCTCTAATTAATTTCTTTTATTGTAAACTTTGACAGACCCCTTCCGAAGGAATATAACAACATCCGGTCAAGGGGGCGCATGTAGAAATTACCAAAAAAAAAAGGGGGGGTCGTCCAGCCTCTCATCACAGTGTTACCGACCACCCTTCCTTCAGCGCTGGATACTAGAGTTGTTGCCAAACCTTCCAAAGAGAAATCGCAAAAGTCTCTTTACTCTCTGATTTTCTCTGGCATCTTATATTTTTAAAATTATATTTACTAACCGATTCATACATATAGAAAATATTAAATATTTTAATAATTATTTAAAATAATTACATCTTCAATTTTTGGAAGTATCAGAGAGAACATTCAAATTTATATATTAGTTTTCACTGAATGCTGTAAACACTTAATTCAGGAAAACTATGAAATGCGAGTAATTATGTTAAAAGCACTCATTTATGTATTTCTATAACTCTTTTTGGTGCTTGCGAATTAGTCCCATAGCAGCGATTTCTTCACAAGCATTAATAGCATTCCAGGAATTAATCGACAAAGATAGGTGCAAGTTATGGTAACTAATTTCCCTTAAACCTACAATCAATCGTGTTGCTATATTTTTCAACTTATAATCCATCAAAATTTGGTTGAAATTTTCTAAAAGTAGCCAATGGTTTGAGGTTAATACTCACATATAAACTCTTTTTTTGTTTTCTGAGTAGTAAAACATAGAATGAATTAATTTTTAAAGTTAAAACGTTCTTTTTTTTTTTTAATAGAGCTATCATTCCACGAAGTTATTTACAGTGCCCTTATTTCAAATTTTGGCTTATCATATATAAAACGAATGCCTTTCACTAAGCAAATTTGCTTACAGTTTGAGGTACGTATTATCGCAACCTGTTGGCGACATTATATGAAACGAATCACATGGATGCTAATTCAGAGCGTACGACACATAAGAAATCGGGGCTGCCAACTTGGAGAGTTATTAATAGAGTTGACGACTGTTGTGATAATATGTAAGTACCCAATTTACTTGTATCGTATTAAAATCAAGAACAAACAGACAAAAGTATATTATACTGAATCTACATCAGAATGTGTGAAATCAAAATTTTAAATGTACGATTGCTTTTGATCTTTTGATAAAATTATTTGCTGTATATCCTTTCAAAACATTTTTATACATGCTTTTTCTGAATTGAGGAAAAATTTAGGATATATATATAAAATATTTCAGTACTTTATTAATGAAATAGAATAATTTGCTTTTGGTAATGCTTTAAGTGCTTTGAGAGAAAATAATATTTAACTGCTTTAAAAGATTTGCATATTAATTCAATTTAAGAGCTTCTATGTTTGCCTTTATCTCTATTGCTCCAAATTAAACAAAATGCCTTCGTAGAATCATATTTTATATTTTACATTAGATCGCAATATTTGGTTTCTAAAGGCTAATTCTCATAAAGTGTATTAAAGGGTTTTATTCAAATTAATTTCTCGTAAAAATTTTTAAATTGCATTAGGATGTCACATTAATTGAATTAAAAATTTGATGATACCTGAATTTTTACTTTTATAAAAGTTTAACTACATAATATCGGATGCAAAAAATTTTAGAAAGAGCCCAATTTTTCTTCCGGTGTACTTCTGTAGCTTTTGAATTTAATTTCATATCCTTTTATTGATGATGCACAAACTATTAAATATTTTAAAACTTTTTCTCCTCTTTGTTTTCCTTTTTTTCCCTTTACAATCCCTTTTCGCGTGTAATAATTCACATGTTCAATATTTTTTAATACTTTTTTTTTAAATAAAAACTATTGTTTTTCAAAAAATCAAATTATTGAATTTTCCCCAGGAGATCCGTTAAAAACTGTTGAACTCCCTGTGGAGAACGGTGTGGGTCTCTCAGCGAAAAAATACTTGATTCCCGATTGAGTGAATTTATCCAGTTCTACACTATGGCTAGTAATGGCGCCATGTAGCTGCTTTATACACGATTTCAAGCTTTGAAATAACTTGTTGATAGATATGTCGTAGGGAAATGATTAAATTAGGGATTTCATCAAATTCATAAAGGAGATGATCAATTCATGCAAGATGTTAAAATAAGAGTTTTATAAGGTGATTTCCCTAAGGAAAGTCAGTGATTCGATCCAATCCCTACCTGTTTCAGTGAAATGATGAAATAATATTGTCAAAAGTTTAAAAGGGTTTATTTAGCAAATATGGTGCATTATTAAGAGTAGAGTGAGTAATTAATACAACAATAATCATTGAATTACAAATTATTTATCCGAAATCAACTAACAAAATAATTAGATAGTAAAGCTGGTATTTTTTTTTCAAAAAAAAAAAGGATATTTGCAGCAGATTTTCAAACACTTTTTAAAAAAATTATGCATTAATGCAGTACTTCAGAAATATCCTGCTTTATTTGTATCACCTTTTTTTTAATTTTTATTTCCCTTTTTAAAATAGCCTTTTTTACGTATAAAGAGGGCGTGGTAGAATTTCCTAATTTAATTGTTTACATTTTTCAATTGAAGTTTTATCCAGTTTCTAATTTTCAAAGATACAAAAGTGATATACCAATCAAAAGATAATAATGCAAAGAATTTAACTAAATAAAACTAAAAAATGTTAATTGGATCATTTTGTTTTGGTGCGTCACATCAGAAACCCGGAACTGCCTAGCAGGGACGAGGAAAGAGGGGAAGGGGTAAAAGGGAGTGGTAACAAGCGAAAACAGAGCTCTGCAAATGCTGACTTGTTCAATTCATCATTTCACTAAAACAGTTCGGGGATTTGATCAAATTACTTACTTACATCAGGGAAATGACCTCAAAGAGACGTTATTTTAAAATCTTGCGTGAAATGAAAGCCCTAATTTCATCATTTTCCTGCGGAAGATACACAAAGGAAGAAAGAGATGCCGCGGTTGTCGAATAGTAACGGCAAAGAACTTACATGTAAACACTAGCGCACAGGAATTTTTCAAGGGGAAAGGGATGGGAGGCTCCAGGGTCTTAAGTCTACTATTTTCGTATTCTCCAATACGCCGCCCAACATATTCCTTTGATTTTGTCAATTTTCGTGAACAAAAAACAGTAAAAAAAATTATTGAATGAATAATTAGCATTAATTAGTAAAATTAATTATTAATGACAAATACAATATTAAACTTTACGTACTATATACACAGGCTTATAACCAATCGGAAAAAAATCAAGGGCTTTGGAGGGGGGGGGTTGGACTCGAGGGCCCCCCCCCCCTTATTGTGTGCGCCACTGCACGCAAATGTTTTTCGGAAGAGGCAAAGGTTTGAATCTTGATTTTATCAAAAACCTAATGTGTTGCTGAACTGATGCACATAAAATCTACTTAGACCTACAGGTTCACATGTTGGCGTGCAAGTAAAAAGAGTGGGGTTCCAGCAAATTTAATTCTCGACACTAGATCGTTCTTAAGAATCACGAGGTCCATCTCCAAAGGTCTTCAAAGGCCTCGGTAGCCTAGTGGTGAAGTCTCAGATTCGTGGCCGAGGTGTCATGAGTTCGAGCCTAGTGCTGCTGAAGACCCACCGTGTAGAGAGGTTGATGTTCGTTAAATCTGTCGGGGCACAAACGTTCTGCCGTTGGTGTGGTGTGGGAGTCAGGAGAGGTAGATTCCAGCTCTGGTGTAGGCCTCGTCCCTTGATCATGGTTCAAAATTACAAGGTCCATCGCCAAAAGTCCTCGTCTACTTGAATAGGATGACGTTAATATTGATTCACTCACTCACCCAAAAGTCCTTATGATGTCCTCGTCACTTGACCGTTGTAAAATATTACTAAGTCCGTTGCCAATAATGCTCAAGTTAATTCAGGGTAGTATTCAATCAATCAATGGATAGTCTTCATGCTTTACTTCTACTTTTGACGAAAACAAATTACCTACCCTCCATCTACCCAAACAAAAAGGTTGAGAGGCTTGCATTTTTTTTGTTGCTTCATTAAATGTAATTTTACTATATGATTTTAATTACACTTTCCCACAATCCCCTTGCTTAAAATTAAATATAGTACTTTTTCGAAATGAAGTGAAATGCATATTTTAATTTCATATATAATTGTCTTTTCATAAGCAGTTAGGGAGAGAAATATAATCAGATGAGTTGATGTATGAGCAGAAGGTATTACTAAACTTTAATTTTAAAAGCCCATGCAGATTTTAATTTTAAGTGGAATCGCGATTTATAATAGCTTAAGTCATTATTAACTGAAGCCATTTTAAGTTGCAACTTACTTTTATTCTTCCTTTTTTTTCTTTGAATTCTCCTCTATTAATATTTCGCTTCCTTAAGAAAAGTGATTTGTTTTTTTGGTATACCCTTTAAGAGCCGTAAGTTTTGCTACATGATTGCTTAAATACAAAGAATTATTTATTTCTTAATGCATACAGTTTAGTATTAAAATTTTGTTTTTAAGCCATGAAACAGCTGCACACTTTTCAAAGTTTCCTTTCCAGTCTGGAAAAAAAATTAATGTGATATTTGTTTCTTTCTAACACCTCGTGGTTTCCCTCTTCTTCCCATCAAACAGTTCTTTTGATTTAAAGATAAAATAAAAGGTATAAAGAGAGTTATTCTTTACTGTTTCGTAAAAAATTTCTTTCCTGGAAAGGAACAACTAAAATCGAATTGATATATAATGTGTTCTGTGTTCAGCATTTTTTTTCTTTGCTACTCATAATTACTTATTTTCAACAATATTTTCTTTGGACAATTTTATTACTTACTTTTTCAATTGTTAAACCTTAATATTTTTCTCAAACGAATTTTATATTTATAATTTTTCCATTTATTTTGTATAATTTTGATGCTTTTGCATATTCTTTTCATCTTTCATTTTGTCTGCCACACAGGATTAAATGATGACTCCTGTTTTTAAACAAAAACTTTAATGTAGCGTAAAAAATAACTTAGAACAAATGTCAGCTGCTTTGTACGACGAAAACCTGTCCTAGCGAGAGACAGAAAAGCAATAGAACATGCCACACAGAATATATTACACAAAACTCAAAAATAAAACAAAGCATTGCCATCGCGAAAAAGCTAAATACAGTTGAAGGTGCTGGTAAAAAGTACGAGTATAAAACTATTTAATTTACAGAAATATATATAACAGAGAAATTGTAAATAATACTAAGAATTGAATAGAAATTAACAAAAACAAAACGTTGTCATCGCGAAAAGACTTAATACAGTCGATGGCGTTGGTAAACGGCACAAGAGTAAAAAACTAATTATTATACAGAAAATACCTCTAAAATAGACATTGTAAATAATAATAATTACATCGAAATTAAGTATAGTATATAAATGAACATACATAGCACATTAATAATCAACTGCAATTCGAATAATAATAAAATTGCAGGATAATAATAACGAAAATACAATTCCATCCAAACACATTTTTTTTATAAACATACTAAATTTCGCATTGGTAAATTTAAATTCAGAATCTAAGTTCATCTCATTGAAGGAAAGCTAATTTAGTTTGATATCAATTTAATGTCTTATAATTTTTTTTAAAAAAATAAATAAAAGTAATAAACTTCCTATTGTATTAGAGTTGATACCATATAATTCAGATTTTGTAGCTTTGAATACCAAAAGAAACCATTTGATTATTAGATCAAGTCGAAATTTAAGATTTCATATCCCAGATAAATGTTAAGTATTTCTGTGTATGTGTGTGTGTGTGTGTGTGGATTCTGTTCCTCTTGTATATATATATATATATATAATTCTACTACTTCCTTATTTAAGTTTTACCAATGCCTCAGTGATAAGAATAGCGACAGAAGTTCAAAAATATGGGTCGCGTTGCTAACAGCCTTAGAGTACCTTCAAACTATGCGTTAATATGAAGAATTAAATCAAATCGCAGATAGAGATTATTAAATTGCTTTGGGGAAAACTGGTAAACTCCCTACCTTCTCCCGCACACGCGGAAAATAAGACTTGAATTATGAAACCGATTTCAAGGTTTCAACAATGTATATCATATTACTCGTGCTAATTGTCTTATACTGATCCTAATGACTGCATAAATGTTTACTGTTTGTCAAGCTATTAGATTAATTATTGCTATCACTTGCTGCATAGCCCAGAGTTGCACGGGATTTTTCTAGAGCAGAACGTTTTCTTTCCTTTTACACTGGAAAAATTTCCTCTCTCAACATTAATATTTGTGGGGATTTTTACGTTTATTGTTATTAAAATTCTCTTTATCAAAATTTCTTCCACTTCTCCCTTATATTCAATTTTTAGACTGAAAGTTGGGGTACAGAATTTCAAAGAAAAGTGAATGCGTTAATTGTGAATTTATGTTTAATTTTTTAATGGTAAAGTTTTTAGGTTAAAGATTTCGAATTCCATACATAGATAACAAGCAACAGTGATTTTAAACACAAAATGAAAAGAAAATATCTCATTAGTAAATACTCGAAAAAAGACTATCAGACAAAAAACACTCACGAAAAAATTTTTCAGTTCGACACTTTTTAAGTAATTTTTTTAATCTTAGGATAAATTACGGCTAATAAGGTTGGACACACATGGGGAAAAGTTTGCTTAAAATGATATCTTGTTTGTTCAAACATTTTCAAATTTCAATAAACATTTATCTGAATAGATTATTTCATTGTTGCTATGGTAATCAAAGAAGTGTATCTTCAGTGTATCGTTAACAAAACGTATTTTACTAAGAAAAGATTAAAAAGAAATTTTTATTTTTAAAATAGTTTGTGCATTTTGTTACACTCTGTCTCTGGTTACAAACTATATAAATCTATCAGTTTTTTTATACTGTTTCTTAAAAAAAAAATGAACTAATCAACTTTCGTAAAAAGTGAAACGAAAATCTTTGATTTTCGTTTCATTCAAATTATGTGATCATCACACATAAAATCTTAGATGAGCTTAATTTTTTTTTCTTAATCATATCAAAAAAATATTCACAATTCTCAAGTTGAGAATAAAAAATAAAAAATAGGCAACTATTTGGGATTACCAAAATATAAAACATTTCAGAGTATGTAAAATAGGTAGGGGTTTCAAAAAGTAAGGTAACAAGATCTCTCTCTGACGAATGTATAAATAGTCTGTATGAATAAGCATCTTTCTGGAGATTACGAAGGAGGTCATAGTATTCAAACGATTCTATCACATGGAGCTGGTATCCCAATAACATTACGAAAACTCAGAAGTGGCTGTGTTGGTGGAAACACATGAAGCACGAGATTGAAATAAGAAGTGTGATACGGTTTTTGCGTTTTAAGAAAAATTCTTCAATTTAAATTCATCGACAATCGGTAGAAGCGTGCCGTACAAGTTTTATGTCACGTAAACAGGTGTGTTTTCTGTACACGGAATTCGACAAACGCATAACAGATGTGCAAGATGAAGAAATAGCATGGCGGCCAAGCACATCCACAGCAGATGACAATGTTTACAATGTCGAAGCTTTGATTCAGAACAAATAAAATTTACAAAAACACTTGAGAATTCAACATTTTAGAACCAATTCTGTGGTTTAGAAAGCCGTCTTGACGTGGTTGCACAATCTTGACGCTGATTTCTACGATTCTGGTTTCGATGGTTTTATGTACCGATGGAACAAATACCTTGATAAACATGGTGACTATGTAGAGAAGTAATATGCACTTGTGCCTTCCTACAATGTAAATACACTTTTATATCCTGAAAAAGCGCTTACTCTGAATGAGCTTGCTACCTTACTTTTTCAAACCTCTACGTACAAATCGCAAACACTGTACATGATATAAATATAAATGTACAATTTATAGTTTACCACTGTTAACGTCAGCAAAAATAACTCAGGAATGTAATACTTTCCCTCAAATAATCTCTCCTATATAATGAATCTTTCACTAATAATATCTGTTCTAAGTTGCTTAGCTAAAATGTTTATCAAAAAGAAAAAAAATATGTGGTGGATTTTTCCGTTCTTACCTATTACTATCAATTTGGGAGAAGGAATGTAGTTTTACTAGAAGTAGTAGAATCGAAGGAAACGAATAAAATCTTAGTAAATGACGCAATAAAAATAGGAGTGTGCCTCCAAGCGGAGGTCTACTTTATCGGTATGTTATCGCAAAATTAGTCATTACATCTGCTCTCTAAAGTAAATATATTTTTACTTAGCAAAAGATAACTCTGATCTCAATTGTACTAAGTTTTTTTTAAGAAATTCATTACATGAAAGTTTTTGTGGAACAGAAGGTCGATTTTAATAGTTCTTAAGAGAAAAAAATCGATAACTAAAAGCTCTTAAAGATTTCTCTTAGTTTTTGAGGAGCTTACTGCAGGTTTTGTCCAAAACAGAAATAAATTTTTGCATTTGTTTATGTTTTAATTATTTTTCTCTTATGAATTTTAAAAAATGCAACTCTCGATTTGCACAGTATTACATTAAAAAGGTTTTTAAATGAAAACAAACAAACGAAATTGTGGAGGGGGAGAGATTTCTCTTGATTATTTTCTTTAAAGATCAACAAAATAAGCAAAATAACTCAAATTATATTATTGCAGTTTGTATGATTCTTTGTGTGAATAAAGAATTTTCTCTTTCTATATATATATATGGTTATACTAACCAAATTTAATAAAGCAGAAATTTAGCGATTTGTACATAATGTTTATCTAATTCTGTAAAATAACGCAAAATAACACTTTTCAATAAACTTAAGTTTCTTCATATAACATTTATGAAGGTATGTCGAGGTACCTCCAGCTCATGTTGGTTGAGGTGGAAATTACTCTCATTAACCAGATATTCAGAGCGATCCAAACGCACTTTTGTTTGAGATGTTATTAAGTCAGACGCGAAATGATGACCATTAGATGTTCAAAATAATTTACTTTTAGTAAGCTACCGTTAAGCCTGATTATGTAGACAAGACAATAAATTATTAATAAATAATGGGTAATCTTTAACGAGATACGACATCT
>BMAV01013483.1:332999-362681 GCA_019973955.1 Trichonephila inaurata madagascariensis | reverse complement strand
CGAATGTACAATTTCGAGGGATCCCCAGGTACTTTTGATCATGTAGTATGCATGAAAACTGATTTAAAATGACTCTAAATGACCACATTTCAAAAATATCAATATGTAATCTGCTTATTCCACTAAATTGAAGCAACAAAAAAAATTATAGTATTGCGGATATACTATAATTGTCTTACGGGATTATAAATATAACCTTTAATATAATCATCAATATAATATACATAAAAAATAAAATAAATGTATAAAATTAAAAATTCTTAGAAACAGAAAAAGGGTAAAAAGTAAAATTAAAAGGTTGTAATAAAATCAAACAATTATCTCAAGATGATTTAAAAATAACAACATCTACATAATTCTGTCGCAAATAAACCTTTAGAGAATTAATTTATCTAACTCGACAAAGAATTAAATATTGATGATGCTTAACTGGGCCCAATTGAATGGATGAAACTACTGCATACGTTTTTTTTTTATAGATTTTCGAGTTTTATTAGCACCAGCACATTTAAAGTTAGAGTATTGAGAGTCTTATAAATAAGGATTTTTTATTTAATGGGCAATGTTTATGAGCTCACAAAAACACTTCTGTTTCAACTTTGGAGTTTTACTTGAAGTGATACATTTTTAAAAAAATAAAAGTTGCAGTTGATAATATTTTATTTCAATTTATATTATTAGCATGTTTACATACATGACTTACAAATAATGAATGACTTTGTTATTTTTTAAACAAAACTAGCCACATATGAGACACACGCACATAGTTTTATTTAAGATTAAATGTATTTATTTACAATGTAGAAGAAACGAAACGTCTGATATAAATCCCTGATACATTTTACAAAGGAAGAAAGCATGAATACTTTTGTATTGCTAGAAAGATGAATATTTAACAATAGCTGTCTGAAAAACGTTTAGATCTAAAAGTGATGTTTGCATCTGGCAAATTGATGTTGCCATTCGTCAGATGACTATTTTGCATTGTTCCAAAAATAAATACGTGTCTTCCGTTAGAGTAATTCAGAAAATGGTTCGTCTCTCTTTATTAATGTAGGAACATAATGCTTTTTGCGGCACGGATTCATTCAATGAATTTTAGGTGTTTTGTTTACAAGAATAGAACAAGAACAGTCAGAAATAAACACATATATTTATCATTTAGTATGAGACAATATAAAAATATTTTTCTTTCTGTCTTATTACTCACTAAAGCTCCATTTATGAAAGAATGATCTACACGGAATGTAACTTATACGCTTTGTAAATAAAAATTACTTTAACACACATAAATGAATATTTTTCTCATACGAATAATATAATTTAAATTAAGAATATTACTTTAAGTATTCAAGTGTTTATATATGTATATTTAAATGCATTTAGACAAAACACAAATTTTTTTAGAAAAAAGATTAATAAAATCTCTAAATACAAAATATCACTGGCAACACACAAAAATAAAAATTAAATTTTAAAATTAAATCAAAAATTTTTAATTAATCTAGTGCACCTCGGACTTTGGACCGATAAGTAGATTAAACTATTCTGAAGGTACCAACCACCATTCTATTGTAATTTGGTCAGCTAAAAGATAAAAAAAAACCAAATTCATAAAAAAAAATCTCAAAAGTTTTAAAAAATTTTTCTTTTTGAAAACTTAGATATTCTATACCATTATATATATAAATATATATATAAAGATATAGATAGATATAGAGATATAATGCTCCATTTTTCCAATTCTCTTGAAAGTGTTTTCATTTGAACCATTTTGGTCTTACGCTAATTTTAGTTAAAGAGAGCCAAAATTTTTGGTCTCCTCTTGAGTCCTTTTATTTACAAGCTAAACGGGATTGCTATATGAGCTTTAGTTCTCAAAAAATTGCCGCATCATCAAATTTTTGTATTTTGTAGAGTTAACTGGCGCAATATAATGCATCATCTACCAGATACGACCGATTTTCTCTTATAAAGATTAAATCATGTGATTTTAAGTCATTCTAGAAGATGCAGAATTTTCAATAAGCTGAGAGCTTTTGGATTGAGAAAGGAGAGAACCTTTTAATCCGTTTTAAGATTCCTAAGTGCTTCTCTGTGTTGTCGCTGCTGTTTCTTTTTATGTTTTGTGAATGTAGTGTTGAGTTGTGACACGCGCGAATGTATTGAAAGTGATAGCCTAGAAACCAACATATTTTCATAAGTATATACAATGAAATACGTTTAAAGCGAAAACGCTTACAACGAAATATCGATTAACACGAAATAATACAACGGTCCCGAAAAACTACTACGTATTTTCATGCATTTTTTTCTCTTAACACGAAACGAAAATCGCTTAACATGAAAATATTTCCTTTCTGGGAATGAACGAAATAAAGAAAACACCGATCTCGCAGGTTATATTTAAGAGGGGTGTGAAATGAAAGGGAGGTGGTTTCATATGTTTCGTAGAAAGGAAGCTAGCTTGGCTTAAAATAACCTCAGAATAGCCCGTGACAGCAACCAATTTTGTTTATTTACTTCCACCCTCCATCCCTACACACGCCACACAAAAACATCCCATATCTCATCAGATGGCTTTCACAAATTCGGTGACGATTACATTGCATTGTGAGTAAAAATCAGTTAGTTTGGTTAGCATTATTTTTTCTGTTTTAGAAGATTTTTTTTTCGAGCACAATGGCAAAGAGCTTAGGGGGAAAGCTAAATTTTATTTTGCTTAAAAGGAAGATAATTAAAATGAAAAATTCTTAAGGGCGTTAATCAAAAACAGAAAAAGAAAGTGGAAATCTGTAAGATTTTGGTATTGCTAAGTCTACTTTATCAACAATAATTAAAAAAGAGAGAAAATTACGTAAATGTTTGAAAGGTTTTTATTAAATACGTGCTTATACACATATCTAGGAAAATAAAATGTAAAATAAACTTAATTTTGTTGAGCGGTAATTTTTTTTTTTTTTACAGCAGCAGCAGCATTTTTTAACTTGAAAAAATATTTCAGTCCCCTTATCGTTTCATGTTAAGCGATTTTCACTGTATATGACAATTTCATACTGGAATCAAAACGGTTAATGGAACACATTTATCTCTAAAATCAAGCATGTTGTTCGGACGTCTTTAGTCATTTAACAAGTGATAGGTTTTCTGGTTTTAGTTCAACACTTGTGATATGGTCGATCTTTGTCAAACATATCTTTGTGGGTCAGCGTAAGTTAGAGGTGTGGGATTCTCGAAATGAAGAGACATTTTAGAATTCTTAATATGACTTTATTAAGAGTTTAACTTAATTTACTTATATAGTGAACAAACTTATATTAAGTGAGAATAAACCAAAACACGTAGCCGTAGTTAACACAGATCGCGCAATTGGATCACTTATCTAAGTAATTATATTATCCGCCTACTCTCAATCCTAATAATATTTCGAATTCGGAAAATAATCTTCCTACCTTGAATTCCAAGCAACGTTTCAAACACCTTCAGATCGGCTGTTGGGCTCGTGTGCAATAGTATGCACCTTGTAGTAATGGCTAGATTTCCGTGATTCTTGGGTAGGCCGTCAAATCCCACTTCTACCTTTTCCAAACTGAACTTTCTCTAAATTGCCATCGCGCTTACTAAAACTTCTGTCCTTTTAAAGACTATCTTATTTGCATCTATACTTTCGTTTCACTTCTTGGATCTGGGTTGGAAAAGATTTGCCATTAATCTTGGCCGCCAAAGAACCCAGAGGTTATGTTAGAGAAAGGACGCGTGAGCCGTCACACACTTTGTTCATTTTAATACATAAAGTGAAAAACTGAATATTAGTAGCACTAACACACACAGACTTAGACAATGGACAAAAATAGTCTCTTTTATATTCCAGAGACCTTAGCTTTTATACGTTTTACTCCCAGAAACTGCTAGAACCTTTGATAACTATATGATTTCCGGTGTTTAATACGCTGATAGGTAAAAAAAAGGGTGATACAGTGTTGCATCATCTTACTTTTGAATGTGTCAACGGATTAGATTTTGATTAAAGTTTTGGTTAAAAGGGTATTTCCTGTTGACGTGTGGGGGGGGGACTAAATAATTGATTATCACTCTATGTCTTGGAGGGTTCGAGACTATCACAAATTAAAGAAAATCCCTCGAAAGAAAACTTAATTTGAGAATTATTACATTTATAAAGGATTTTTCTCAAAAATATTCAAAATTTAAGTGAAGTGATAAAATAGGATGAAGATTTATTTCTTTATAATATTTGACGTATGCTATACAGAAGTGCAAAAATCTGAAGAAAATTTATTTGATTTTTAAATTATTTATTATAATTTGAAATATTTTCTTAAATATTTTTGGATAAACTCTCTCGAGATAGAAATCGTTGAGTTCTTATTCAGAGACAAAGATTTTTTTTTTCCGAGATAAACAATATAATTTTAAATTTAAATTTAGCTATTATGGAGATAAATAAATATCCTGAAAAAATAAATTTAAAACAAACTTTTGATTTGGGCAGAAAATGTAATATTATTTTGAAATTTACGTAATTATTTTAAACTTGCCAAAAGCTGCCAAAAATCCAATCATAAAAATCACACCGCTGAAAAATATTTGGGAAAATCGCAATGCAATCTTGGATAACACATTTTTCAAACATTAAAGATAACATGCTGGTATTCGAGAGAAATACTTTTTAACAATCTCCACGATCCAATCTTCCATTTTTGATTAATACTCTCTCCAGCGAGGCACAATATTTTCAAAAAAGGTCAACGAACTGTCTCGACAATATTCTTTTCCCCTCCACGTCCTGACTTAATTTGCAAAAATTGAGTGGTTCTTAAAAATCAATGCAAATCCTCCGGATTTATTTTTAGCGACAACTCCGAAAGATACGCGCGAGACGTGACGAGAGTGTGTCATCTAGATCGTCTCCCCCTTTTCCCAGAGAGATAAGCTTCTGATGTTTTTCCGATATATCGAGTACTTTTTGCGGAGATATTTGCCTCTGTCTCCCTTTTGCAAATTATCGGTTTTCTTTTGCTTTTTTTTTTTCGGGGAACGTGTCTCACCGCATCAGACGTACGGTGTTTTAACGCTTTATTCAAATTGCTTGTTTATAGCCGAAACGTTTGGGTGGGAGATTTTGCCGAGGAAAAATCTTGAGGCTTTCTATAATGGAAGAATTTTTTTTAAAAGTAGAGTGGAGATGTTTGAAATTTCTGATGGAGTACGGTTTGATTGGGGATTATTTTGTTAACAATTGCTGATACGTTTTGATGTATGTTTCGATTTAACCAATGTATTATAAAGGTATTTTTTAAAAAGAATTAAAACCATTAACCCAATGAATAAATTTTAATCAAACTACCAACTAATATTTATTATTTATTGAGTGAGTGAGTGAATATTAACGTAGCAGTGTTCAGCTACACGAGGGCTTTTTATTATTTACTGCATACGGTATTTAAACTAATAGCATTTAGTGAATTCTGCATTTAATTAAAAAAAACTTGTGATCATAAATTTTACATTTAAATTAAATTTTATAAATGTTTGGGATTAGTAACACTTTTACACAAACGTAAAAAAATAAATGTTGTTTTTCCTTCATGAAATATGAAACATTCCCGTTAATAACGTAAAATTAAAGTGATGAAAGAACGAAGAATCAGAATGGGCCACAAACTCACGTGACTTCCCAGTCACATGATAACTACAATTATGTGTTTCCTACCAAACAGATCATACGTTCGTGACGTCACATGATAAATGCAGTTACGTGGTTCCAGTCAAGCAGTTTCATGCACTTCGCTGTTGCCAATCTTTACTTTTTGTAGAAACTTTCTTTTAAAGAATACATATTTTTCACCAATAATAACGCACGTATGAAAACAAAATGCACTTGGTTTAAAAATACGTGTATAATAATTTTTTTTTAATTTTGAAAACATTTTGATAAATCTTTGTATTTGAACATGTCTACCCAGTTATCAAATCTGTAATTGTATCTAAATTTTACAACAAGCACAAGTCTTGAGTCAGTTTTTAATTCAATGGAGAGCACATGACTGCGTTTATCATGTGACCATCAAGAATTTAGTTCATTATAATCATTCCAATTTTCTATAACTTCTACATTGTGTTTATCCAATAGTTAAAAGCGCTATAATTTCATGTAAAGTAATGACTAAATTTAGTAATAACCTCCGATTCAACTTAAGAATCTTGGGAAATTGTGTTGACTCTTTCTATTAAACTCAGCCGAGTCTCCAAATTTTCATAAGGCACGATATGAAAATGAAAAAAATGTACTACTAGCTGAGGAATCATCACTTGACCATGATTTAAGATGGTGTGGTCCTTTATTTTCCCAAAGTAATGATCAAAACAATTAAACCTAAAAAAACCACGTTATATATGTCTCTGGAAATTTACATTTGTTTTTGTAAGACCAACTAATCACACAAGAGTACTAAAGAATTTTTATCAATATAATAATCGATATGAGAAAGTGCATTTTTCAAAGGTTTTATTAGGTTCTCATTATAAATAATGAGAGCTAAAAACACTGAAAATTTGGTTTCCATAAAAATAGACATCTCACCGAAGAAATAACGTGGCCGCAGTAATCAAGGAATGGTCTAGAATTTCTTGACTGCAGCTGAATCGTCGGTTCGAGTGCTGACACAATTACGGTGACTGACCGACTACATTCAAAACCATGATTTTGAAAAAGCGTATCTGTAGATATTATATATATATATATATATTGGTGTCAATTGAATATATATATATATATTTGGTGTCAATTGAATTAGAACATACATATAAAAATATTTTATGTATAGTAAAATATATATATATTTAAATGCAACTTTTGGCAAAAAATTAAAAAAGAATGACAATTTTCAAAATATTCTTCTTTTATGAAAAATACTTCTACAGCAATAATATTTTACATATATATAGTTAAGAATTCTCTAATGGGGGTGAACTAAAACTTTATATATATAATTTTGAAGGGATTTTATTCATATTTTATTATATCAGAATAGAGAAATTTTAACAAAAACACACTTGTTGTAATTTTAATTGATCGTAACTTTGAAAATAATTTGAATTTTTCTAACTTTTTTCTTCACAACCCCGGTATAAAAGTCCAAGAATATATATAGAGAAAATACTATTCTTATAGAAGCGTTTTTCATTAAAGAAGAATGTTTTTAAAATATGTCATTCTCTCTACATTTTAGGCCAAAAAATTGCATTAAAATATAATTTGTTTCTTATCATTATATTCTTAAGACAATTTCTCTGTATATTTTAATTCAACTGACACTAAATATCAAAACATATTCATTCATACGATTTCTTTTTTCTACCGAACCTATTTAGTCACTTAAAAGATCTCTACCGTAGAAAGATTGATCCCCATTAAATATATTGAGGCTCAACAAAATAACAAGTTCCATTGCCGATCGTTCTCGTGCTACTTTGTAGTGAGTGCATAAACAATCATTCATCAATCATTTGTACATAAACAATCATTCAATGTGCTAAGGATCTGTTTGTCTTTTTGTAACCTAACTGTTTGTAAATTATACTTTTCTTGAAAAATCTTGAGCACAACACAGTTGACATTTTTATACAGCACTGAACGACAAAGACATAATTTTTTAAAGGTTGAAAGAGCTCGAGAAATAAATTCCGGAACCTTCTTCAACTCTTTCGAAAAGGCTAAATTCCGATGTCATTTCGTTTCATCACGTCGTAGTGTTATTTCCCATGTACTGATTGTAGTGCTCTATTTTTCTCGCTTAGCTATCCCATAATCACGTTTTCAAGCAGGAAGAAAACAGATATTTCATCCTAGACTTTGGCAATGCATTCAGGGAGAAAGTGAAGCTGTCTTATTCGTAACTTTAACGTCTTTTTTTGATTTCCTTCTTCACCGCAAAAACAGTTTCTTATTATTTTTTCTGAGGATGGGATCTGAAAAATAAATCTTTGCTAGAGACAGTTTTAGTTGTTCTAAACATATAATTTAATTTAATTTGAGTTTTTGTTTTTTTTAGAATTACAATTTAATTCAAATTATTTTGTTTCAAAATGCAAATTAATTTTATATTTTTGTTAAGTTTTAAAAATTCAATTTAACTTAATTTAAATTATTTTAGTCTAAAAATGAAATTTCATGCAATATTAATTTTAATCAACACTTTTTATTTGTGTATTACTAAAAGTATTATGATTTATATCACTTTTACAAAAGTTACCAACTTATTTGTCCTTAATATTCATTCAATGTTGTTCATAAAGGTGAATACTCAGCTGTTACCCATTGTAAATAATACAGTTTCTTTCAATTTTGATATGTTGGATTTCCCGTTTAAACAGCTAAACAACACTTCGCAGTACTGATAGTTTCGTACACATTTACATTGCTGTGATATCATAATATCTGAAACGTGTTCCATGAATATAATATCGTAGAGAATCGTCTTTTAAGCGTAGGAAATTTCCACGTAATTAACAAGCTAGTTCTTTCAGAATAATTCGTAATACATTCTGGAACTTTCTCTCAATAACAATAAATTTATCATATGAAATAATTTATGCAATCGTATAAATCCACAATAGCTGATTAAAAAGTCATACAAATATTGAACACAGTGCTGCATAAGTCAAAAGAAATATGCCTTTGCTATGAAACTTTTCATTCTAATGTTGCTTTCCTACATCACTTTTATAAAGAATGTAAAGAAATCTGTGGGTTTTCTAGCCAACTAACTATCCTAGAATTGTGTGAACTTTAGTAGAAGCAACCGTCAAATTTAGTAACTTACTAACATTTTTTTGGGGATCAAATTTGTTGCCATGTTACTAATACAGTAATACCTCGACTTACGGGAACCGGGAGTTTCAAATCTCGTCGATTCGTCTTTTGTTTCAAAACAAGTAATATAAAAAGAAATTTTTAAGACAATTCCTACTTAGATCAACAAAGAAAAATTTTATTTTAGCTACTTTTTATTAAATAATCACAATTAATATAAATATGTATATACATAGGACAGAATCACAACATTGAATGGTGATTAATTTCTATTAATTATCAATTAAGCATCGTATTGTCATCCAAAACAATCGTGTATATAAATTTCAGTTCAACTGAATACTTTAACACGAGAGAAAAAACTTTTCGACACAAGTCGCCAAAGGGGTCGCTAAGTTGCCAAAAATTATGCCAATGTGGTTGTAGTATTTGTAATTCTTTAAATAATTAGTTTTAATCAATTAATTTTTATTAATTATTATTATATTATTGTATTGTCATCCAAAATAATCCTGTATATAAAATTTCAGCTCAATGGTGCGCTTTAAAATGTATTTTATGAACGATTGAAAATTCCACCCAGATAAATAAATAAATATATAGAAAGTGTGAGCTAATAGTAGGAATTGAAAAAATGGTGCAATTAGCAATTTAATCGATGAAGTTGTTGACCTTGCACGGCAAGTAAGTTTAGAAGTGGATAGTGACGTGTTCAAGAACTGCTCGATTCCCACAATCAGGAGCTGATAATTGAGGAGCTCATAGAAATGCATGAGCAAGAGCAGGACATTGAAGAACTTGAGTCTTTAGACCCAGTTCAATTAGAAGATTGAAGGTTGGGAATTTGAGAGAGAGCTCAGATTAATTGAAAAAGGGTTACAAATTTTTAAAAATTTAGACACTAAAGAAGAGCGTATTTTTTCAACAAATCAAGGAATCAAAAAAAATTATTAGCATGCTATGAGGAAATTTTGTGGGAGAAAAAAAAATCTTTGAGCCGGCAGACTACTTTGTTAGATTTGTATGAAACTTGCTACACAAAGTATCACAAATATAAGAGATATAAGATTTTATGCAATATATATTTTTTGTTATTTATTATTTTCTTACGTCTCCAGTCTCAAATAAAAATAATTTACTTGGAAATCATACCCCGACTTAAGCGTGGCTAAAACTCAGTCCCACCTGTCACGTAAGTTCGGGATATTACTGTATTCATTTACTATTATTAAAAAAGTAAACTCCCTTAGCCCACAAACGATTTTGGTGTTGTGTGGTACCTAGAAGAGGGGAGGGGGTGCCAGCTAACTTGTCGTCCACGTCACTTGACTTTGGTTCAAAATTACGTGGTCCGTCGCCAAAAGCCCTCGTGTAGCTGAACAGTGCAACGTTAATATTCACTCATTCATTCATTCATCCCACAAACGATTTTCCTTACCATTGTACCAGTCTGGCAGAAAAGCAAATACGGTCTGAAATTTCCATAACAGTATTGTTCCATATTTATTGATCAGCTTTCGTTAACTATTCTTAAATAGCTGTTTTTCAATTATTTTTCCCCTTTCAATTTTGAATGGAAAGTTTGTATTTCGACAGAAATGTTCTGATAATGCCTTGGCATATATTTAATTATGTTTCAGTCATATGTTGTTCAAGATTTGTCACTCAAATAAAAAAATCAAAATTCATCAATAGATCAGTCTGAATTGTATTATCCATTTATTGGGTGAGTGAGTGAATAGTAAAGTCGCCCTGTTCAGCAACACTAGGGCTTTTGGCGACGGACCTCGTCATTTTGAACCATGGTCAAGTGACGTGGACGACACCTGAACCATTAAGCTGAGTTTGAACATTTTTCTTTCTAAAACAGTTTTTCTTTTTCCTTTACACGAAATAGAAATAAAGTTATATGGATTTTAAAAAAACATCGCTCTATGCAAAAGGACGGTACGATAAAACTTTAAATGCGTTTTTTCTCAAAATTACGTTTTCGAGAGAAACTTTTTACCAGATACACATGATATCTTAATAACCAAACCAGATAACGTTTTGAAATTTCGTGGAAATATATGTTTATTATACTATTTTTCATAAAGGGGACCATAAGTTTTGTTGTAAGTTATATAATTTATCATTTAGGATAGTTTTTATAAGGAAAAAACTTTTTAAAAAAAATTTCATACAATTATGTATAATTGTCGGTAATTTTTTTGTATTTTAATATTTCTCTTAGATTTTGGCTCATTTTGAAGAGCACCGTATTATGTACGTTGTGTATAAAGAAAATTAAGATAATTGTATTAAAAAATTTTAAACAGTGTTACGCGTTTTAGTAAAAATTTGGTAAAACTTCCTTAAAAATAACCAATTTTTCTAAAAGTACAATATTCATTTAAAAATTATTATGTATTTACATATTTTTTTTTTTATTTTTCTTCCTAAAAACACTCAATTTGTTTCAAAAAATTTGTTTTTATAAAAATAATGAGTCCGAAGGTAGGCAATCCCCTTAAGAATAATGAAGTGTTTTTTCTCAACTAACGTGATTGCGGCTTCTTTCGACACAAAAAGAAAATTGCAAACATTACTAAATCTGAACCTAAGTTCGGACTAGTTTGAGAATCGCCCTCTTCAATGAAAAGAAATCAGAACTACAATACTTCCCACTCGCAATCTCATATCAGATATTCTCATCTGTTAAGAATCCTTCTAAACTAATTCACCACCTTTCCTTTAGACATGGTTACGAACTCTTCACCTGAGTGTTGAGAGTTCCATTCCTGATGCCACTGAAGACCTACCGTGTAGAGGTGGCCGATGCACGATCAATCTGTCGAGGCCCAAAGGCCTCCCGTTGGTGTGGAGCGATAGTTAGGAGAGGGAGGTGTCAGCTCAGGTGTCGTTCTCGCCACTTGACCGAGGTTCAAAATTAAGAGATCCGTCGCCAATAACCCTCGTGATGCCTTATAATGTGACATTAATATAACAATCTCTCTCAGATAAGCGGCTTGCAAAAGAAAATAGTAAGCTATCATTAATTTTCTTTGTTCCACATCTGCAAAAACTTCGAAGAATGAACATGGGCTAGCAGGAAAAAAATAGAATCGATAAAATCACACAAAATTATATTAAAAACAGTTCAAAAAATGAAATAGATTATTATTAAATGCTTCATTTGTTTCTAAGTTAAATTTGAAGCTACGTATTTTTACACACTCACAGAAGTGTTTGTTTAAATACTTCAAAAGCAATATATTTTATTAAATGCACTCTTATTCGTTGCTGTCTGTCTCTTAAGAATCTTTCAAAGTTTCAATTTCAAACAGAAATAAAACAAACCTATGAATGAAAAAAAAAAAGTTTTGAGCCATGTCTACTTTTTTAAAAAAAAATCCACCCTTTTTGAAAAATTACACGAGTAACAGACGCGGTCTGACTTTTGGGAGTGTTTAAAAAGAATTATGGCACTGGAAGTGACAGTTTTGATAGAACATCTGGGAAACCTCTCGAAACAATAATAAAAGATTCCTTCTCTTTCAAACTTTTATATAATGATCTAATAATATCGAAGAGAGAGAGACTATTTTTTAAAATAAAAACATACAGAAATGCACTTAAATTTATTTTTTTGGAATTTGTATCATTTTCGCTTTAGATAAAAAATAAATTAAAGTAATGGAGTTTGAAATTTGTATAACCATAGTGCGCAAATGTCTTTTCTCCATACGGTATGTTTGATACAAAAAAAGAGAACAATGCATGCATAAAAACTTATTCGCTTTTTTACTGTTTTAACAATTACTTGTAAATATAATGAGCTTTATTCTAGGTAATAATGTACTTGCATTTTTCAATTCTTACTATTAGCTCACGATCTCTATATATTTATTTATTTGTTTGTTTGTTCGTTTATTTTGGTGGAATTTTCAATCGTTAATAAAATACATTTTAAAGCGCTCCATTGAGCTGAAATTTTATATGCATGATTATTTTGGATGACAATACAATATATATATAAGTTAATTATAATTAATAAAAATTATTTGATTAAAACTAATTATTCGAAGAATTACAAATACAGCCACGTTGGCATCATTTTTGGCGACTTGTGTCTAAACTTGAAAAGGTGTTTTGCTCACATTTTAAAGCATTCATTTGAACTGAAATTTTATATACACGATTGTTTTGGATGACAATAAGATACTTTAATGATAATGAATAAAAATTAATGACCACTTTATGTTGTGATTCTGTCTTATGTATATACATATTTATATTAATTGTAACTATTTAATAAAAAGTAGATAAAATAAAATTTTTCGTTGTTGATCTAAGTAGGAATTGACTTAATTTTTTTTATTACTTGTTTTACTGTTCATTGATTCAAAAATTTGTATTAAAAATTATTATATATTACCATTTTTTTTGGACTTCACAATTGCATTACACCAGGAATAAGGCTCGGTAAGTAGCAATTGGGCGAAATTTACTTTCGTTTTATTTAAATTAACACATCTCCCACTTGAACTGTACACGGAAATGACTTTGATTTAATTTCGTCGCCATCTGAAGCAACACTAGGATTGCTGGCGAAGGACATAAAAATTTTGAAACATGCTGAAGAACCGAGGACGACACCTGACCTGACACTCCCTCTCCTAACTTCCACACCAAGCCAACTGAAGGATTTTGAGCTTCACGTGCAACATGCCCTCTACACGGCGGATTATCAGTGGCTCGAATTCATGACTCGCCAGACAAGAGTTCGTGACCCTCACCACTCGACTACCATGACCTACTAATAATAAAATTCCATTTGAGAGAGCCGATGCCTACGCTCCTAACTTTTACATCACACTGCGAGGCCGCTGTAGCTTAGTGGTGAAAGTAACGGACTCGTGGCCGGCGTGTCATGAGTTCGAGCCAGTACCGGAATGCAAAGTGGGGCGATGCGTATTAAATATGTCGAGGCTCTAACGTCCTCCCATTAGTGTGGTGGGAAAGTAAGGAGAGGAGGGAATGCCAGCTCATGTGTCGTCCTCGTCACTTGACCATGATTAAAAATTACGAGGTCCGTCGCCAAAAGCCCTCGAGTAGTGAACAGTGCGACTTCCATATTCTCATTCACTCTCTCAATATGTACCATATTGCTGCCACAATAGCCTAGGAATTATGGTCGTGAGTTTGTTTGCTGGTTCCGTTAACCCTTTGCCCGTACACGGTACGGGCAACTAAAAGCTGGCCACAACCGGTTTGCCTGTACGCTGTATTGGCTATGATATTTTCTTTTATTTCTCTCTTTCATTTACACATATCTTTAATTCTTATAGTGAAATTATTAGTGATAATGTTTTTAAGAGAAGCAGTTTGTCTATGGTACAGAAATACTTCTCATCCAAAAATTTTTTTGTGGTGAAGGCTGGAATTTTTCATTGGAGGCAGGAATTTAGATTCTTGAAAATATTCGAAAAAGAATAGGGATGTGTGCAATTTGTTGCTTGAGAAGAAATGAAAATGGAAAGATAATCTAAATAAGCCGTTATTATTTCTGTCTCCATTGCAATGTGTGTAAGACTCAGTATTACACCATACTTCAAATTGTGTGTGTGCATATATATATGCACATGCATAGAAAATTCTCAACCGTTTGTGAAAAAAAGGTTCAAACATGAAATAATTTTTCAAGTATGAGAGAAATTCTTTTAAGATATATGAAACATTTTTCATAGAATGCATAGTGTACTAAGAAAAAGCAAACATTTAAGAGTTTTTGTGTTCCACAACTATAAAATAAAAAATTGTGTGAAAACTTCAAAATTGAAAATTAAAATAAAATTTTTCTATTTTCCCATTCAGTACAGTATTATGCTCAGTTATACGCAATTAAAAAATGTGCCTTTTTTGGAACATTTGGACAAAAAAATTTGACCACTTAAGGAGTTAAAGGCCCGTAGTGTACCCATGTTGATCGTTCGTTAAATTTGTCGGATTCAAAATTTTGCTGTTGACGTGATGAGAAAGTTTTGAAATTGAGGTATCAGTTCAGGTATAGTCCTGATCGTATTTCAAGACTGCACGTTACGTTATACAAAAGTACACGAGAATAACGCACCACAGCTCAGGTGCCATATTTATTTCTTCACGTAGCTCTGAAATTTGGGTGGCGAACCTTTATGGATCAACGTGCCATTTTTTTTTATAAAGAAATGTTTAATGAGGTATAGACGTGCCGTCAAATAATTTTGACTTGTAATTAGTTTGAAAATATTAAAACTAAGCACACTAACAACACAAAAATCTATTTATTACGAAAAAGCATTTTGCACAGTATAGTTATAAATGTTTAGGTTATACGTGTAATGTACGTAAAGTGTAACATTAGTGTGACTTCTGTTGTGGTAGATTGTGGATGAGAAATAACTTATATATATATATATATATATATATATATATATAGGATCGTAAGATGTTACTTTTTGTGGAATACATGCTGAATTGAAGTCAATTGCCAAACGGTTTCAAAGCAATTAATTATTCTTGCTGTGGTTCACTTTTTTTGACAAGAAGACTTGGGATTTGTTTCAAAATACCATTTTACAGATGATGTTCTGGATACCACTATTCCAGGGCAAAAAACACACACCGCTTTGTCACTTTTACTAATAATGCCATGTTTCTCGGTCCACCAAATTTGAAATTCTCTATTACACTTACTATCTTGCACTTTTTGTTCTTTTGTTGAACTAGCCATGTTAAATAATAGTTAAACATCGTAAATATAACACGGATAAACTTTAAAATACAGTTGTGTCGATCAAATTTACTATGCTATGTGTAGACAGACTTTACATCATAAGCAATTGTAGTCTACGACGTAACAAAGGCAAGACAATAACAAATGAGTGTGGTCTCCGCCGCCCCACGACCGATAACTTGTGTTTGTTCGCACTACTTTATAGTGAACTTTGAAATTTGAAACAAAATGCTAACTATTTTAATCACTGGCGTGCCAAAAATATCATGTTGAGGGCCATCAATGGCACGCGTGCCACTGGTTCGCCATCCCTGCTCTAAAACTTTAAAATTCATACACAATAATCCGTTGAATTTAATCTTGAATAATTGTTCTGGTTCAGTGATCTTTTGTTTTGAGGATATTTTCACACATCTAAGGCTGTATTAATATATTATCAGAAAAATCATTAATTTTAGATTTTATACATATTTTTCATGGATTAATTATGTTTGCTCTATGGTCCTTTTTTCATTCATTTTTAACTAATATTCAAAGGTAGACTTATTGGAAAATCAAATATTTACCTTAATGTGTATCTCAAACATATTGTGTTTTTGCTTGTTTACTACAGTGAGAATATTTTATTTTCCCCATTAGAAGAGCAATTAATTAAAATGTACGTTTGGCTTTTTTTTTTTTTATTTCTAATTAAATTTTACAGTAGTTCACCATATATATATATATATATATATATGCTTTCACTATTTATTAACTAATCAGTACAAATTTAAATTTATTGGGCATAGTCAGAATTCAATTAATAATAATGTTTGATATTTTTAATTTAGATATTTCCTTTTGAGAATATATATGAGTGTTTGTACTAAGCTTAAAAAAGATTTATATATAGATAGATTAAAATATAGATGTGAATCTCTTTTATTTCTCGCTTACACATTTTGAGATCCATTTTAATTTATATTTCAAATTTTCACGCTATTGTCATGTATAATTATTATATTAATTTTCAATTATGTTTCGTACATTTAAAACAATTTTATCTGATTCTTTTTTTTTTTTTTTTTTTCCCCTTTTTTTTTTTTTAAATTTTAAAAGTGTGATTTTTTAAAATATTTTAAATGCATTTAACTTCAATTCATTTGCTATTTATTGGGCACAGTCAGAATTCAATTAATAATAATGTTTGATATTTTTAATTCAGATATTTCCTTTTGAGAATGAGTGCTTATACTAAGCTTAAAAAAGATGTATATATAGATAGATTAAAATATAGATGAATCCCTTTTATTTCTCTCTTACATATTTTGAAACCGATTTTAATTTATATTTCAAATTTTCACGCTATTGTCATGTATAATTATTATATGAATTTTCAATTATATGTTTTGTACATTTAAAACAATTTTATCTTATTCTTTTTTTTCTTTTTTTATATCCTCTTTACTATTTTAAGAATTATAAACGTGTGATTGTTTCAAATATTTCCAATGCATTTAACTTCAATTCATTTGCTATTAACCCTTTCACGACGAAAGAAAACATTTTAAATTTGGTGATTATCTTATTTAATTAGGATTTTATCTGCATTTTTTTTTGTATAGAATGTCAAAATAGAACATATAGTGAATGCAATTACGTAAACAGGTATTGTCAAATCAATTGACGTTAATGGTAAAACATTTGCAGGCTGTGAGGTGTTATTATTTGAATTTATTGTGTCGAGTGAGGCCCAGGGGTTATCGTAGCATATCACGCTTCCACACCGCAGGTCCCGGGCTCTTTCTTCGGGCTGGGCAAGGTTGACTCAGCCATTCATCTCTCCAGTGAGTTGATAAATGAGCACCAAGCTTGCTTGGGGACTAAGCACTGGAGGGAGGGGGGATCCGCTTGAGATTGACCATCTGTGATCTGTACATCTGCTCAAGCACTTCAGCGCCCAATGGTCACGAATACTGAGATGGGCACAGTAGCCCTTGAACCTCATGGGCTGTTGCGTCACTGAGTTTAGTTTGTGTCGAGTAATAATATATTACTGTGTTTCTCACATGTTTTATTTATTCAATAATAACTATTCTGTACCATAATGAAGTACATTTGAACAAATGAAAACAAATTCCTCATAAAAATACACACACATTCATACAAAAAAAAGAAAACTGCACATTGTTATGCATTTTTTTTTATGATTTTCCTTTATTTTACATCTAAACAAACTAAAATAAACAGTTACATACAAATGTTTACTCTTGTCAACGTTATGGTCCTATAAGGGTAAACAAGTTACTAAATGTCAGATTCTGAATCTAGTCTCTTGATAATACATTCATTTCTACAAAATAATACGTAAACGCCCAATCATCATATGTGCTTCTTCTAGAAAATACCCATGAGAGAAAAAAACGATAAAGTAAGTATAAAAAATGGCTTTTCCATATTCCCAGAAGCGACAATTTTTGACAAATTGGACAAAAAATTATCCATCTTCTCTGCCTCATAAATCTTGTGCTTTATACTATTCTAAGAAAAACAAAGTTTGAATAAAAACGTTCAACCCTATTTATAACCTTCTTTCTCTCTCTTTTCTCTTTCTTTTTTTTGAAAAAAAAACTCTATTTCTTTTTAACGATAAAAAATACGGATCATTTCCTTGGGCCATACTTCTGAGGGATCTTAAATAGTTCTTAATCTATTCAATACTTCGACTGTGTTTTAATGAAAACGTTTCGGCGCATGCGCATAAACGCAGGAGTAAGAATATCTCATTTTATTCTCTTCCTGTATCGATTTTTCGATTTAAAAATGTTTCACAGAGAAGAAAAAAAATTCTGAGATGTTCTTCGATTGTTTTGTTGACCTTTTGAAAGTGTCA
This sequence comes from Trichonephila inaurata madagascariensis, assembly GCA_019973955.1. Classification (NCBI taxonomy): domain Eukaryota; kingdom Metazoa; phylum Arthropoda; class Arachnida; order Araneae; family Nephilidae; genus Trichonephila; species Trichonephila inaurata. Next base: position 344,222 of record BMAV01013483.1, on the reverse strand, counting down.
TATTCGTTGATTAAATTCTTAGGAATTCTCAATGGAGGAATACAAGCTTTGCGATTTACCGCTAATGTAAGTACAGGTACTTTAATTAAAGTGACATGCTTTTTGAATTTAAGAAATTTCTCTATTAAGTAACGTAAACCTGGAACTATTAAGGTATCGATTTCCTATTTTGTTCTTTGCATTTACGTAAAAGAAATCTGCATCAAATTTTTTTTTTTTTAATGGAAGATATTTAAGCGGCATTTGTATTTAGTTTTGTAGAATCAAGCATTTACAGCAGCTGTGAAACAGCTGTAAATGTAATAAATTATGAATTTAATATGATTATCACAATCCCTCTCTCTCTCTTAAAAGTTAATATATTCTCTTTTATTAGAAATCGTTCTTGTTAATAATTTAATGTAAAAATTACCAAAATAATTAATTCTTAATTACAGTTGTTGTTTTTATTAAATTTGGCTTTTAACACTGAAAACAATGATTTCGTAAGCTTATTATGCTGGAAATTGTAATTATTTTTTAATTAAATTTGGTATTTAAAACGAGAAAAGGAAGATTAATTAATATGCTTTAACCCTTTATCTACCGCATTATGATTTACTGCAGTTTTTTCATGCAATATTTTTTTTAAATCTCTACATTGAAAATTAAGGGATATGCATAAACAAAATACTCAACTTTGGGAAATTTAGTTAGTTATAGCTAATTAATTAAAGATATTCAACTGTAAAGTTAATTATATACATTGTTCACTTTTAATAAATAGTTAAATCGTTTTCTAAGGTTTTCATTAATATACAGAAAAAATAAGACACTTATTTTTTAACATTAACTATTTTTTCGGTACAAAGATGACAATCTTCGCAATTCCCTGAAAACGCAATTTCTGTTATAAAACTATTCGCTTTCCCCGCTAAAATACTCATCATAGAATCCGTGGTGCCATATATCTTGGAAGAGTGGATTTAAAAGAATATTCCTGCCAAGTATCGTCTGAGTATTCATAAAAATGGTTATTCTATGTAATTTTAAAGTAAGTGGTACTTATAAGTACCGTCTGTCGATAAAGGATTAAATTACTGTTCGAAACATAGAATATCGTTGACACCTTACTAAGACTTAAGTTGAATAACAATGAATGTAATATATAAATGAAATCTAAATCATAATTGATTCTAATATAATTGTTTGTAATCTAAATCATAATATAACTTTGTAACAACGTTTGTGAATTAATTTCGAAAACTTCCTCTACTCTCACAAAAAAAATATCTTTTTCGTACATTATCAAACTAAGAAAAATCAATACATACATACGTCAAAAAATTACATACATTAATAAATAGAGGAATTATAATTAAAAAAAGGGATTAATATTATTAATAAATAATATAATAATTATCATGAAGAATTAGGAAATTTCCGTGAGGCAATATAAAGGTCGGTTGAATTTAAAAGAGAGCCAGTCGAGTTCAGAATGTGCTTCTGCCAGTGGTGTATCGTACAACCCTGCAACCCCCACATCGAGGAGGGCCCAGGGCCGCTTTTCCGCTTAGGCACACTAAGCAGGTGTCTAGGGCGCAAAAGATTTGGGGGCACAAAAAAATGAAGGGCAAAAAGAGAGAAATAATTAAAATTATAGCGAACGAATCAACGCTTAGCGAATTATAGTGTGTGTATTAACTGCAAATATTTTTAATCTAGCTACAAAACCTATGTCTAACAAAATTAAGGTAAAACCTTACTTTTTTTGCAGCAGTCTCGAAATCGATCGGGTCCGAGCAATTTTATTTCTGGATTCCAACTAAATTAAGCACACTCGCAATCATTGATGTGAGTCTGTATTCATACTAAACAACATTTAATAGCCATTTAAATTACAATTTAAGATTAAATAGAGAAAAGCTTTTAGAGAGAGAATTAATGCAATTAAAATTACAGCAGGAAATATCGGGAGCGATTGTTCCATGCGTTCGTTTTTACATTCTTCTGTTAGAAAAGGTAAACATACAGTCGCAGTCACGGCTAAAATTTCAGTTGGCAGTTTTCGGAAGAAGTGGAATTTGAAGTTCCAACAGTGTGTATGTGCGCGGAACTATAAAAAACATCTATGGAAAAGCAAAATCTTAACAGTTTGATGTTGCTAAGCACTCAAAGTGATATTACAATAAAAATTGATTACAATGATATCATTAACAATTTTACAATGATCAAAAGCTTGAAGAAAACCTTTATTGTACAAGTACAATGATAGGTGGATGGTCGGTGATGCCGTAAGGTGAGAAATGAGCATGAGTGGCCAAACCATGCCACTGTTCTTTCCTTATGCTGACAATTGACATTCTGGGACACAGCGGTTCATAGTTGACGGACAATGGACATTCGTTTTAAGACTTATATAGTATAATAGAAAACGCGCATATATTACTTGATTTTTTTTTATAAGATTAAATTATCACATATCTATATTGAACTATCCTGGAAGTGAATAGATATATATCATATCCACGTCTTCGGAAGCTTAAGGTAAATATAATCATATAGCTAATCTAACACAAGAAGTTTAGAAATGTTTTTGTACGACACATTACTTAACTATCTTATTATTTATCAATATACATTCAAAAAAGGCTTTGATTTCCAGAAAAAATTACATCTTTCAGAATTAAACTTTATTTTTTTAAAATTGCCAGGAAATTTTTCTTTTTAAATCCAGATGTTATAAAGCCCTGAAGAAACCGTTCTTTCATCTGATTCTGAAAACAGTATTTTTACTAAATTTAGGAACCAAATATTCACTTTCAAAAAAAATCAACTATTTTTATTAAAAAAAAAATTATAGAGGACAAATTTATGAAGAAAACTTTTTTAACTAATCATTCAACATTTCAGATGCTTTTTTTATAAAATTTAATTTTTCCGTTATCTCTTAACCGCTCTGATATATTCATAAAATGAGATTATTCTAAAGCTTAAAATACTTTTGCTCAATTTAATTTTCTTACCATTTATATTTTTTTACTTAATTCCTACATTCCACATACCTATTATTTACATTGTTACATAAAAGTTACTTCTTAGTCATAACTTCACAAAACAAGTGAAATATTAAGGCCTTAAGCAACACAAAAATATATTATATTATTCTAATTTAACTATTAATCTCCTTCAGACATTTTTCTTGAAATATCACTATAAAATCCCTCATCTAATTATGTGCAAAAATACTCCCTACATTAATTTAGAAATGTAGAATCTATCTTAACTCAGCAACTCTTTTGTATTTTAATCCTTTAATCAGTAAAGCGGCCGAATTACCATACACCTAGAAATAAACAAATACTCTCGCATTCCAATGGCCAAACGGTGTTGCCAAAATACAGGGGTAAAATGGCATAATTAATTAAGAAGTACATGATCGCAAATGTCAGAGAGAAAAGGCAAAACAGCTAAACGCACTTCATTTAAATAATTCATTACGTTATCCCTTTTCTGTAATGCTAGTGCTCGTCCCTAACGTGTGAATGAATAATGATCAAGTAATTAAAGTCTGAAGACCATATCACACACACATAAGCTGCTAGTTCTTTTTTTCCACTTGCGATAGTGCTTACACAAAGCATTTTGGCTCTCACCGCCTTCTAGACTTGCAACATTCTTTTGTCAATATCATTCCATTGAGACATTATTTCTTGTCTGACTCAATGAAATTCGTAGTTAATGAAAACTTTTTACCACTTATTTTTTCTCATTTCATTCATTCATTCATTGTTAAAACGTAAGGGATGGTATGTGACCTTGAAATATTTCAGGACGGTTTTGTATTTTCTTTTGCTAGTCGTTTTATTCGATGGAATTTCATCGTATTGTACCTTTAATTGGAACGATTGGAAAGGCACTGGATTTGTTTCAGAAATATATCACGGTTCGCTCAATAAAATTCCAGAAAGAGAAGTAATCTAATGAAATACACATCATCGTGTATTTACTATAAATAACTATGTACAACGTGAGAAAAGGTTTTTTTAATTCATGATATATCAGGTACACTGAATGCATTCATATATATGTTAGAGTTAAGGCTTGAAAGCCTTTAATGAGCAGATTATCTAGCCAATTTGTAGATTAACTGATTTGCTCCGTTAAGGTGCGTTAAGGGTAAGGGTAATCAAGAGTTTGCTGCCGTTTAATTAGGTAATATTCACATTAACGGTATCAATACATTCATTATTAATACAAAAATGTGTATATTTCCTACAGGAAGGAGATTTAAATTTCAAACCAGACTTTTTTTTACAATTATGACACTTTTTTATTATAAACGTTAGTTGTCTTTATGAGGGCATTAAAAAGCATTTGAAGTAAAATTATACTGTTACAAAACTCAGATGAAACACACATACGAAGACCTGAACTGAACTTAGTGGTGCAACAGCCCATGGGTGCCAAGGCCTACTGTCCCCATCTCAGTTTACGTAACCTTAGGCACTGGGGCGCACGTGCACATGTTTCGGTAAAATGGTCAGTCTGACGCAAAATCTTCAGTGTTCAGTTCCCAAGTAATCTTGGTACTTACTCACTTACCGACCCACTGAAGGGATGAAAGGATGAGTCGATTTTTCTCAGCCCGGTATTTGAATCCAGGACCTGTGGCGTGGAAGCGCAATAAACTACCACTCAACACTGTTCTTCCACACACAAAGTAAAACAAATAAATTCAAACAAAAAGTAAACTTGTCAAAAGAAATAATAATACTCTTATAAACTTTCGCAATAGACTGAATTCATGTAACGTCATTAGTCACATGATAACTGCAATCACGTGTTTCCAGCCAATCATTTCGTGAGCTTTGTCATTGATAACTTGCTTTTTACAGAAACTTTCCTTTAAGATGCACATATTTGTCCATATGACGTACATGAATAAATAAAATGCACTTCATTTAAAAGTATAAATATAATAATAAGAATTTTTTTATGCAGTAACACCTCGAACTCACGCGATAGGTGGAACTGAGTGATAACCATATAAATCGCGCGCGCGAATTCGCGTAACTCGGGATATGACTTTGTATATAAATGTTTATAAATTATTTTTAACTGGGTCCGAAGACGAAAGAAAATAATAATTTAGAAAAAAAAATGTTTAATGAAATCTCAAAAAGCCCAAATACAAAAAGGCAAACCGAAGTTATTCAGATGTAGATGGTTTCACAAAAGCCAATAAATTGGCCTGCCGACTCAAAGATTTTTTTTCTGTAGAAAAATTTCCTTGTAACATGCTAATAAAATTTTTGTTCCTTATTTTGTTGAAAAAATACGCATATCGTTGGAGTCTATATTTCCTAAAATTTGTTAAGCTTTTTCAATTAAGCTGAGGCTTTTTGTCAAACTCCCAACCGTCTTTCCTTCTTTCGATCTTCTAAATGAACTGAGTCTAAAGACTCAAGATCTTCAATGTTTCGTTTTACGAGTTGTTCTTCAATTCATTTCTACGGGCTCATCAATTGGCAGCTCCTGACAATAGGAATCCACACACAGCATTACCAATTTCACTAACTTTATCAATATTTTTTTTCTCAGACAAAAGACGAATTGACCAGAACTTACATGAGCATTTTTACCAAACTGTCAAATTTGAAATTTTATCCAAATTGTACAACTAGAACATTAAATGCAAGTCTAATATCACTTTTGAATTCAATGGAGAACACGAGATTCTTAGAAAGTTTCAAGCATAATTTAAACTTGTAACTTTTTTTAATGCTGAGAAATCAGGTACAGGAAATAAACTAAAATAATGAGGCAGTTCTTCTTAGAAATTAACTAAATAAATTAAGATTATATATAGTATAAGTTTTAGATCTCTTTCCCCTTATGCAATTAAAACTAGATGCAAAATTTGCAACACAAAAGAATTAATTTATAAGTTATTAACAGTCAATTATATAATAGAAGTGACATAAATAACATAGTATTTCTTATCTTTGACCCATTTTCCCCATTAAAATATCACACAATGACTTCCTTCTATTCCTGTTGTTAAATTATGTGATATCTTCGAAACAATCGTGGTCAAATGTATAGTTTTAATATTTCTTCTTAGCTGAATATATATATTTATACGTTTCAAATGTCATATTCATCTTAAAAGTCTACTCTCCCAAAACATAATCGAATGACTAAGATAAATGAGGGGTCATGGTTACGAAAATGTAAACGGCATTGCTTCCATCGATTTACGAATTCGAGTCCTTGTTCTGTTGAAGACCCACCGTATAGAGAGGCTGATGCACTTTCAATTTGTTGAGTTCTTCAAAACCCTTACGTGGGTGTGGTACATCAGATCAGAGATATGAGGTTACCAGCTCAAGGTCCCATTCTCGTCAATATACTGCGGTTCAAAATTACGAGAAGTCCGTCTTCATTAATCTTTAGAGTAGCTTCATTTTATTTTTGATTTACGTCGCATTGGGAAACTATACAAGGGATATAGGTGATAGACCTCGTAGTTTTGAACCATGGTCAAGCTACGAGAACAGCTCCTGAGCTGGCACCCCACTCTCCCAACTTCTACATCTCGCCAGCGGAAGTACTTTCAGCTTCGACAAATTTAACGTGGCTGCGGTAGCCGAGAGGTATAGGTATCGGATCGTGGCTTGCCTTGTCACGAGTTCGAGCCCAGTACCACTAAAGACCCGCCGTGTAGGGCAGCTATGCACGTTAAATCTGTCGAGAGCTGAAACATCCTCCCGTTGGTGAGGTGTGGTAGTTAGGAGAGGGGTGTGCCAGCTCAGGTGTCGTCCACATCACTTGACCATGGTTCAAAATGACGTGGTCCGTCGCCAAAAGCCCTCGTGTAGCTGAACAGTGTGACGTTAATATTCAATCAATCAATCAATCGACAAATTTAACATGCATCAGCCACTCTACACTGTGGATTTTCAGCAGTGGCGTAACAGAGAATATTAGGCCCCCCCCCCCAAATGCGTGTTTTACATCAGTCAAGCTTTGGGCCCCCTAGAATCCCTGCTCCTTGCAAGGTGGGGGCTGCTGGGGTGTACTTTATGCCATTGGTCTTCAATGACATTAGGTTTTGAATGCGCGACACTCGACAATGCCAACCACGAGCTCGTGGCCATGACCACTCGCCTACATCTTCAAAGCGTGACGTTGACACACAATCAATCAAGTAATCAATCATTGATTGAGAATGTTATCTCAGATTAGTTTGTGGCCGCGGTAGCCTATTGGTTATGCAAAGGCGTAGCTACCGCAGTATCAATAATACGGGGCCCCCAACACGTGAAACTACAGTTTCACTAACAAGGCTCTCAAATCTAAAAATGGGCCCCAAAGGAATTTTGAAACAAGGCTCACTCAGAACTAGCTACATAAGTGTGGTTATGGTCAAGAACCCATGGCCAGCGTGTCGTGGGTTCAAGTCCTGTTGCCACTGAAGTTCAGCCTTGAAGAAGGGGCCAATGAACATTAAATCTGTATTGTTCGCTTGACCGAGGTTCAAAATTACGAGTTTCGTCGCCAATAGTCCTCTTGTTCCTTTATAGTGTAACGTTAAAAAACACTCTCACACACTCAGGTTACTTTTGTGTTGTCTATTTAAAATAAAACAAATTCACATATATTGTTGAGATTCCCATTCAAAGGAAGTTTTTTTGGTTCTGGCAAGTATATTTTATGTTAGTTTCTAAAGGTAAAAAAGTAATAAATATTTATTTTGTGCTTCATTCTTTAAATTTACCTTTAGTGAATATTAAAGGAGGAAAATTAGGCTCCTCCAAACAAAAATAAATTTCTTAAAGCCAACTACCTCTTTGGCATCCGTATCCATCAAATTTTATTTTACTTTTCATTGGAACCTTTTCCTGGGGGAGCATAGAATTTTAAAATGAGTTTCTAAAAATAGATATATGTGTCTTAGAATAATAAAACGAAGTTCCTCAAAAATATCACGTTTGATAGAAATTTTCTGGAAATACCTATCTCATCAGCAAGCTGAAACTTATTTCCGCAACTTGGTGTCTCCCCTCCAGAACAGTTGGAATCAATTCTATTCTAGTAATGGCCGGAAAATGCAAATCTTGTTCCACGTGGAACAGCCGATGTTTTATAAATGTAATATTTATTAGAGTATTTTTTTAGAAAAATTTCACATTGGACAGAAGCCAGTAAAATATGTTTTGCCATCGGAAAAAAATGCTCCTGTGCAGTATGAGTTAAGAAATTTAAATTAAAGGAGAAAGAATGAATTATTCGGAAGGCGGGGGGGGGGGGGGGGACCAAAATGAAGACTCATTTTATTGTACAATATAATAAGCAAAAATTTCAGCTGTAATTTGAATATTTTTGCCTTCATTCACCTAGGCATATAACTAGAGGAAATTGAATTTCTGAAGATCTAGGTAGACTTCTTTAAATTCTCTTTCTCTTAAGCGTTAAGGTATCCGACTGGGTAGAAAGAATGATTTTTAGGTGTTTAATGTTAGGAGCATTAAAAAAAAGAAGTATAAATATATTGAGAGGAAGAAGAAATACAATATATAAAACTACAGAGCTTTTAAGTTGTTTTTATAGCATTTACTTCATCTAAATACTTTTAAACGTGTTTTTTTTCTTGCAGAATGAAGTTTTGACGATAATTTGTGCACGAAAAACGGGAAGTCTCCAAAACAATCCAATCAAATTTGATGAAATTTATAACATACATGTTTTGAGCCCTTTAGAGTGTAACAAACGGCATGTTTTAAGATAATTACATTTAATCACATTTTACAGCCATTTTTAGCTTAGAACATACAATAATTTCGACAACAAATTTTTTTCATTAACATCAAATTTAAATGCTTGTAAAATATTTATTTCTTAAAAAAGTTTTCACCCTGCTGTTTGAGACACTTCATATGGATCAGTAATTATATCAATGAAATTAATTATGTCCAATACGTTTTCATTTATCCCGTTTTTCTTAAGTTTGAAACACTTGCTAAAATTTCATAAAAATAATATTTTTACGAAACCAAAGGGTAGGTTGTTTATTTAATAATTATGACTCTTTAAGCCTATTTATGTTCTTCAAAACAATAAATTTCTTCTGAAAATCAATTTTTGAAAAATTGGTCACCCAACCTAGTGGGATGCCTTAAGTGAATGAGCTATTATTAACTTCGCATCTTAAACTATTCTAGGGCTATTGGCAACGGACTGTGGATTCGAAACCCAGTGCCACCTAAAACCAACTATGTAGAGCAGCTGACACACGTTAGATCTACTTTTGGTTCAAAGTCATCCGGTTAGAGTGGTGAGGAAATTGGGATATTAGATTCCTGGCCCAGGTATCGTCCTTGTCTCTTGACCACGGTTTGAAGTTTCGAGGTTCGTCACCAATAGCCCTCACGTTGCTTTAGTGTGTGACGAAAGATGCCCTCACGAACTGGTGACAGACCTCATAATTTTGAACCACGGTCAAGTGATAAGGATGACACATGATTTGGCACCCTACTCTCCAAACTTCCACACCCTGCCAATGTGATGCCTTTGAGTATAGAAAAATACATCACGCATCAATTCCTGTACAAGGTGGCTCTTTAATGGCCCCCCCCCCCCCATTTTTAATCTTAAGATTACTTTTCTATTTTAACTTCAAGAGTATATTCTGATTAAGTAAAATAGTTTAATCAAGTTAGAATGATGTGTTTTGTATTTGCACGCGCCTTTCAAGTGATACTTAAAATATTATACAGGGTTATCAGTAATGAATGATTCGATTACAAAATTGAATAATTCCCAAATGAGTAAACAGAAAATGTTTATTAAGATGTCACTTTAAAGATACAATATGAAATCTTTTTCGTACGTAACGTTTCTTGACGTAAAGTAAATGTAAGTTGATTGAAAAAATGATCGTTTTGCATAGCTTCATCCATGTAAACGCAGTAATTTAGAATTTTCAACCGGTCAATATGTTTCAATGCTTGCTTAAATTTGTACTGCTTAAAATGGAATTTTTTCCTCAACACAGTCTATACTCTAGATTGAGGTAACACAAGTTCACGACTTGCACGAACTGTTGGTTTCTTTGGACTGCGTATAAAAGTCTCTCGAACTCTTTCATCATTCTCTGTTGAACAACCTGGTGCCATGGACTTTAGCCTTTACACAGGCATACAGTTTCCTGGAACTGTTTATACCCTCTTCCTATACTCTTAGATGTCAGTGCATTTCTCTGGTACTTTCTCCGAAATTCAAGCTGAACCGTGATTACTGACAGACATTTTGAAACGAGAGCGCACAAAACGCCTTCTCCCGCTGCGACGCCATTTCAACTTCTATTCACAATTTCACAAACATCTTGATTGCAACATTGCTGCCACGTATTAAACAAAAGCAACATTACAAACACAAAATTTCATACTATATCTTTACAATGACATACGAGGGACGATAAAAAAAAGGTTATAAGCCTTAGCATTTGAAAAATATATATTGTGGAGAAATTTTGTTTCCCCAGAGTAGAGACAAATGGCGCTACTTATCATACAGCTGTTTTGTGAGTAGGTAGGGTAAGTTCCCAGATGGTTCAGGTTAATTGAAATAGCAAGACACTTAGAAAACTGGTCTCGTTTGGAAGTGCGAGCTGTGATTCGATTTTTATGTGCAAAGAATGTGTACGCCTTCAATCAGGCAGACAGGATGTCGAAAGCCGCAATATGAGAGCTTCCGGCCAAGATCTTCAACGACAGAAATCACCCCGGCACGAATTGGAGAAATAATTCAAAATGATCGACGGATAACTCTGCGTGAAATCTCGTCAGAGATGGACTGAGTTATGGTAGCGTGCATCATACCGTTTCTGATGTACTGCAATATTCCAAGACAGTGCTGTGAAATCATCCGCCGAGACCTGGCTCAATGGACAGGGACCTGATTTCTATCAAGACGGGATAAACTAGTTGGTTATGCTTTGTGATAAATGCCTAAATAGACTTGGTGATTATGTCGAAATGTGATAGGCACGTATGCCTCTTAATTCCTTTCTGTACTTTCTGTCTATCGTTAGTAAATATTTCTTTATTTGACTTGTAACCTTTTTTTTTCTGTGATCAACCCTCGTTTTAAAGATCATTTTCTGTTTATTCATCTGGGAATTATTCAATTTTGCAATTGGGTTATTCATTCCTGATAGCCGTGTGTGTGTGTGTGTGT
>BMAV01013483.1:303761-327999 GCA_019973955.1 Trichonephila inaurata madagascariensis | reverse complement strand
CCCGGAAAGAAAAACGGAAAAACACGTACTCCCAACGATCTAGAAAAGTCCCCCCACTAAATATGTGTTCATGTAAATAAAGTCAGCAAAATGTCTTATCTTTCCCTTCAAAAAACACGGCTAATCAATTGCTCTTTTGGGAAAATATTTTCGGTTTCAGTTCGCTGCTTGGCGGGTCCCTTTCCACTCAACTCGGCCTTTATGACTTCTTTTGATGCATTTTTCAGTTGCTTTCCAGATTTCTCCGGTTGCCTCCCGCATAAAGTGAGAGGAGAAAGAAATATAAGTTTTTGTGTTTCTTATCTTTTTTACATCCATCTTTGGAGTGCTTTTAGAAAAGGGTGTTTTTTTTTCAATTGTCTCGTATTTCTTAGCTGGAAATAATTTGAGTCATAATGATATGCTTGATTCTGGTTTTTAAAAATAAATGTGTTTCTAAATTTGTACATATTTATTAATTGTAATATCGTATTTATTTAACTTTCATATAAATCCAATTAATATTTTCAATTTATTAAGTCAAAATTTAACTAGGGAATAAATTAATTGTGAAGTAAATACCTCCAACGGTAGCTGTTTTCCTTTAGAGCTTTTTTTCGCTGTTTAAATGATTTTTTTCATGGAAAATTTCGCTTTTTTCTGGAAAATAGTATTCATATTCTTACTTTTCTAGAATCATACTTTTATTTATTTCTGTTTATTGCATAACTTTAACTAGATGGTAAAACAACATGGATAAGATATACAAGAAATATGTTTTACTATTATTATTATTATTATTATTATTATTGTCATGGTACTTCTTCCTCATGTTGGTTGAGGAGATCTCGCTTCTTATTACGATTCCCGGAGATCCGAATGCAGCATGGTGATGAAGCCATTGAATCAAACTCGAAATGATTACAAGCAAGAAATATCAATAATTTGCTTTTTTTAATCCTATACTGAAAATGTAGATAACATAAGAACCAATTTTGTACTTATCTGAACGAGATGCAACCCCTTGACCTTGATAATCGGTTGTCATTGTTGCTAATGCTACCTACTCGTCAGTGCCAGATCGAGGCCCAGGAAATCCATCAAAGCAAAGAGCTAGATTGTACGCCTTTCGTTAGCCGTAGCTATGAGCACCATGAAATTGACAGTACAACTTGGTACACTTCCATCCCTGTTTTTAGGGAGAGCACCCTGAGGGGTGAGGGCTCACCTCTCTTCCCTTTCTATCAACCTCACGAGAGGACTAGCGGCTCGACTTTTTTTTAGAGTAACCCCATGCCGCGAAGGTATTATACATTTGCAAGCATCCATGTCTTCTACGGGATTCAAACCCGGACCTTACGGCACTGCAGTCGGCATGGCTAACCACTATACCGAATGGGAGGCTCTTGATAATCTAGAAACCTCCGTGATCTTTAAATAGACAATGTTACTTTGGCATTAATCAATGGGACCACATCTCTCATTAATGAACACTTTCTCTCTCTCTCTCTCTCTCTCTCTCTCAATCTTCTCTATTCCTCTAAATCATCTATCTTGCTGACTATTTATATACCACTCACTTGTATTTAGGCGTTGTTCTATCTCAAAGTGCTAATCTGACTAAATGGAAGAAAACCCAAGTTAAAGAGGATAAACCGGGCAGAGATCCCATTGTTACATTATTTTATCGTTATTTCAATTGTTTAAAAACACACAATCTCCCTCTCAATCAGTTCCTCATATTATAATATTTAAACATGTAAGTACTGAATCCAGTGGCGCAACGTACACCCCTGCATCGCGAGGAGCCCAGGGTTCTAGGAGGCCCAAAGCCTAACTGCTACCAAGTACTTACCTTTTGTAGAATCTAACTTGGGCGTCCAAAACTTGACTTTGCAGGGGAGAGGGCAAGTATTCTCCGTTACGCCACTGACTGAATCGAATCTTAGAGTAATACACAATTAAGATACTTTCTTGCTTAACATTTGCTAATCTTTACTCTTCAATGAAATAGAATGAGAAACGTGCGTCGTCTCTCTCGTAGCGAAATTATTCAAAAGACAAATAGTTCTTGTATGCATCTCTCCTATTTGCATTAGAAATTCTTTAAAATTCCAGTTTTTAAATGTTAATGATATCAACTGAAAATATGAGGCTTAATGAGTATTATTTAAAATTATTATTTTAATATTAAAAAAATGTGAATACGTTTTCTTTAAAATTCCATGAAAGATAATCTTATTCCTTGTTCAGTTATTCCTTATAATTTTTTTTTTTTGATTAGATTCTAAAACTAAAAAAACTCCAATATAATTTAATTGAATCGTTTCAGTATTCGACTGATTGTCACCAACTCCATTAAATAGAAGTATATCTGAAGAATATTTTTTCGTAATTATTTAGTATCGGCAAATTCGATGTTATCAACAACTGTGATTACGCTTCCAATTGAATTTTTGATTGAGAAATGAGAAATATTATTTTCGTGTCCAGTATTAATTTTATGTTAGTTTAAACATTTAAGTCATCGTGTCAGTTAAGCTATCTGACTATATTCGGAACCGAGATTTTGAAAAAGTGTATAAATGAATAACTTTTTTAATATTTAGTGTCGGTTGACGTAAAATATTCATATAAAATTGTTTTAAAAATATTATTACACTAAAAAAATTATTTAAATGTAATTTCTTGGCAAAAAATGAAGAAAAAAGATATTACCAAAACAGTCTCCTTTTATGAAAAATTTTTCCTATAGTAATATTTTGCCTGTAATATGACTAAGACTTCTGTACATAGGATTTTTGGAAAATTTACATTTTCAAAATTATTAGACATCAGTTAAATAACAACCGGTGTTTTTTTTTTAAATTTCTCTACTCTGGTATATTAAAATATGATTAAATACATTTCCAAATTATATATTTCAAAAATCCTTATTCAGGCACTGTACATAAGTCTTAGCTATATAACAGGTAAAATATTCTTATTTATTGAAACATTTTTCATAAAAGAGAAATGTTTTGAATATTTCATTTTTTCCTAATTTTTTTTGCCAAAAAAATTTAATTTAAACTTTCCCTTGTAATGGTATTATTAAAAGTATTTGTATGTACATTCTAGTTTATGTGACATTAAATATCCAAAAAAAATTCATTTATACGCTTTTTCAAAATCATGGTTCCAAAGGCTGTCTTAATCCAAATGGAAACGCTACTGAAAAACAAAGAAATGAGAGTATTTATTATGTTTTTCCTATAAAAAATTGATTTAAATACCCATGGACACCTATAAAAAATTCAATCAGCCTTAAAGACTAAAGACTAGAAATAATCTTAAAACACATCAAACAGTTCCGAGGGAAATAAAAAGAAATCTATATACTGATCTGATAAGCAAAAAACTTATTTTCACCCGATATGTGTAACTCCAACCACTGACAACTTCATATAAAATTAACTCTAATATAAGTAGACACGCGATGATAAATTTGTCATCTTTTTTCTTACGGTTTTCCTTATTAACCTTTTAACTGTCATATCCGAGATAATCTCGAGCTGCGGTAGCCCAGTGGTCAAGGTATCGAACCATGGCAGTCCTGTCATGAGTTCGAGCCCAGTACCACTAAAGACCCGCCGTGTAGGCAGCGATTCACGTTAAATCTGTCGAGAGCTGAAACGTCCTCCCGTTGGTGTGGTGTGGTAGTTAGGAGATGGGGTGCCAGCTGACCATGGTTCAAAATTACGTGGTCCGTCGCCAAATGCCTTCGTGTAGCTGAACAGTGCGACTTTAATATTCACTCACTCACACGAGATTATCTCGGGCGCGTCAATAGTTCTCCAAAATGTCATGCCTGAGTATTATACGGGGTAATTTACTGTGGGTGGTGTAGATCGCAGTGATCAGGAAATTCCCTTTCATCCAAAAATCCGAAAAAGCAAGAGAACATATTATAAGTGAGTGAGTGAATAATAAAGTCGCGTCGCACTGTTCAGCTACACCGAGGGCTTTTGGCGATGGACCTCGTAATTTTGAACCATGGTCAAGTGACGAGCTGGTGACACCTGAGCTGGCACCTCCTCTCCTAACTACCACACCACACGAACGGGAGGACGTTTGAACTCTCGACAGATTTAACGTGCATCGCTTTCCTACACGGCGGGTCTTTAGTGGTATTGGGCTCGAACTCATGACATGTCTGCCATGATCGGATACCTTAACCACTGGGCTACCGCACAGCCCCGAGAAAATATTATAAAAAGATACTTTTACATTTACTCATTTTTGCTCTATAAAATTGTAGTTGAGAAACTTATTACAAATTTAGAACTTCGAATCCAATTTGTAGAAGAGCTTTTACATAAATATGATGATACAGCTTTTGGACAAAAGAATCCTGGCAGACCACCTACAGTAGATAACCCTGCCTGTCTTACTGAACGACATTTTATATCCGATATTTCTCCTACTCCTGCGAAATGTCAGCTTACAACAGCATTTCTCAAACTGCGTGGCGGGCCCCCCTTAGGGGGTGTGACAACTCTACGAGAGGGCACGAGCTTATTGAAAAGTTGAAAACAAAAGATGATTCAAAAAATATTAATTTACTGAAAGTAAACAAACAAAATACATTTTGACATAATAAAATGTATAATATACACATTTACACTGATAGAATACACTTATAAATGTATCAGTATACTGCACAATGTATTTTATAATTAATTTAACAATACTAAGTTAAGAACGAGTTTAATAATTACCAGTGACCCCATGGAATAGAGATATATAAAATTATATACAAAAAATTAAGACTTATCTGGATAATTTTTTGTATGGTTTATAATGAATCCCTTAACTGCCGATTAAAAAAGTTACGCGATTCTCACCCCAACGCCAACCATTTTCCACGTAAGCGCCCGTATGTGATGTATTTGGCCGGGGGGAGAGAAAAAGAATAAGTAAACAAATAATCTGAAATAAGTAAATCCTTCGCAAACATTATGAAGGTCCTTTTACTGCATTCTAAGGCCATCCGAATATATGGATAGCAGTGCACAGAAAAGATCATACTTCGGAAAGACGTATATATACGTCCGAGAAAATCAACGCTTTGGCTGAGCGAGACGTTTATATACGCCCGTAGCACTTAAGTGGTTAAAGTCGCATTGTAGCCTTAGCGTCAATGTATAGTATAATTGAATTTTTTATATTGTTATTGAATAAGGAGGGGGCGCGATGAAAATTATGATTGAATATTGGGTCACAAATATTATAACTTTGAGGAGCACTGGCTTACAAGACACTGTTACAAGTTTTTGTGCAAAAAAGAATGCAAGTGAGAAAAAGATAAGGAAAGAAACAAGATTCTCTTTGGTGTAATAATTGCGGAGTTAGTCTGTGCTTGGAAAAATGTTCCCATTTATACAACATAAAATTGAATTATTGAATTATTAATAGTTATTCACTTTATTTATTTTAATTTTATTGTTTATATAAACTAATGCTTCCCTAGAAAAAAAAAGCAAACTTTACCTCTTCTACTGTGTGGGGTAGCCACCTCAAGTGTATAAATGCAGTTGCAATAAAACTTAAATTTATTTTGTACTAAACATTTGATTTTTGTAAAAAAAAAAAAAAATTTACAATTTTTTTACCCATAAATAATAAAAATAATTTGAAATCTAAAGGGTTGAGTGTGATTTTATTTCTCAATTTCTTATAAAAAAACAATAGCAAAGCTATTTATTTTTAACTGAGCAGACGCTGATGACTATGACAGCCGCTTTAATATCATGGCCTTATTTTCATTTTCATTCATACGCTCTTATTTCTACTTCAGCTCTTTCTTGTATATATTTATTCATTTATTTACATTTAAATAGCTCTCTTATCTTTTGTGTTCTTTTCTTTTTATATTTAAACGTAAAAAAAAAAACTTTTAGATATTTGCATAGTAATCCTTGAAAAGCTGGAATATTATCAAACGCTAGACAATCTTTATCTGCACATGGATCAAGGCTCAACACGTGCTATCACCCACTGCCATTTGGAGCCAAACAAAAACAAAACATAAAAAAGGGGGCACCCTTTCGACGGAGGACGAGCGTATTGTTTTCTAGTGGGGGGCGCCGGGCTGTGGGATCGGCTGCCATGGCGACGCAGCCGCAGTGCAGGATGCCCCTCCGCGGGACGCTCTCTCCCCTGAACGAATCCCGGTGATCAATGCTCCCCCAGATGGAGAGATACAGAAACAGATCAAGAAAAGTTTCTTCTTTCTTTTTTTATTCCAGGGGGTGGAGCGATGCGGAGATACTCTGTCTGCGGTTGCCGGGGGTTCCCTGGTTCACTTTCTTTTCTGTTGCCGGGTGTGTGTACATTAGCGATTCTTCTTTTATAGTGGGCTCTTTAGCTTGAATTAATGCATTAACGATTATTTTACTGTAGTCAAGACTAATTATATTCTCGTCTCTCCATGATAGAATTTGTCATTTGGGAAATAATAGAGGATGTACAAATAGATCTAGAATGATACAAATAACAGTTCTATTATAAATAAGTGTAGGGTAGGTTATATAGGGATGCCTTAAGGCATGGACCCCGGGCCAGGACCTCGCCTTCGGTGGGGGCCTCGTTTCGTTCTGGACTCGGTCTTAATAAGACCATGATCCGGATAATTTTAATGGTCAAATATTATTCCCCGACATATTCTCCGAAAAATAGGGAGTTTAAAACTACATGTCAACTGGCCAAAATGGTTATTATGTGATAACCGCTGTCCATGTGTAGGCCTAGGCCTAATACCATAAACAATCATTCAATTTCTTTAGTCGAAAGGTGGCAGTTGGTCACGCCGATTTGTGAGTTTGTGAGTCATGCGCATTTATTTGTTTCAAATTACTGGATCTTTGTGCGTGTAATTTTATTGAAGATAGATAAAATAATTGCCATGCCCCACAAGTATCTCACAAGGCTTACGAATATTTGACAATGCATGCTGTATATATATATATATATATATATATATTCTGTCTACTTTTAAAGATCTCAGGTAGGGCCTACTTTTGCATAAGAACCCAGGGCCTCAAAAATTCTTTAGACGTTCATGGGGCAGAGGTGGGCAATTGTTTTCGCTCGAGGGTCGTATTGGAGAAGCAGAGAACACTGAATGGCAACGCCCTTTTTAAATGATTGCATTCATTAGTGAGCTTTCCATCTCAAAAAAGATATAAATTGTAAAATCAATAAGTATCAGTTAAATAAAATAAGGGCAGTTTTACTCAATTTATTTATTGTGCTTTCATATCTATAACTGCAAACACGTTTAAGTTTAGAATCAGCTTAATATAAGACAAAGGCACACTCTATTGCATTTTTTTTAAAAAATTATTTTATATTCAGGACTGAGATTGCTTATTGAAATTCTCATCAAAGCCTTCAAGTTAATGTCAGCCAGCTTGCATTTATATTTACTCTTGTTGATTTTCATGCACACAGGAAAAACTTTACTCACAAATATATATTAACCCAAATATAGAGATCATTTTCTGTCTATTTGGTTTTCCGACTGTCGTGGGAGGTCACAAGAAAACTTCTAGCGAGCCGCATATGGCCCGTGGGCCGCTATTTTTCCAACCCTGATGTCGGGAATTTTGATTTTTCTATCGTAAAAAATGTCTAACAGTTTTTCTGTGTCAAGAATCCAGGACTCAATATTCAAGCAGTCCACAATACATAAGAAAATCTGTGTGTAACACAGCGTTTCTAAAATTAAGGGGGCGCCTCCCTAGGGGGCGTGATAACTCTACGAGGGGGAAGCGAGCATATTGAAAACAAAAGATTATTTTTAAAAAATTATTAATTTACTGAAAGTAAACAAGCTAAAACTTTCTGACATAATAAAAATAAAATACTCATTTACACTGATATAATACACTTATAAATGCATCAGTACTGCAGGATGTATTTTATAATTAATTTACAAAACTAAGTTAAGTGCAATTTTAATAATTACCTGTGACACCATGGGCTTGTCATATATAAAATTATATACAAAAATCAGTACTTATCTTTATAATTTGTACTGTTTATTAATACTCCCTTAACTGCTGATTAAAAGTAACGCAATTCGCTCCCCAATGCCACTGTTTTCCACGTACACCTGCGTATATGATGTATTGAGGAGGGGGAGAGAGAAAATAAATAGTTAAGGAAAAATCCTCTGAAATAAGTAAATCCTTCGCAAACACTATCAAGGTCATTTTATTGCATTCCAAAGCCTTCGGAATAGTTTTATGAATAACAGTACACAGAAAAGATTGAACTTTGGAAAGTCGTATATGTACGTCCAGGGCAATTAACGCTTTGGCTGAGTGTGACGCTTATACATGCCAGTGGCACTTAAGAGTTTAAAGTCGTATTGTAGCTTTAGCGTTGAAGTATAGTAATATTGAATTCAATACATTGTTATTGTATGGAGGGGGGAGAGATGAAAATTATGAATGAATATTGGGTCGCAAATATTGAAAGTTTGAGAAGCACTGATGTAACAAGATAAGTCTAATTGGTACGCAAAAAGACTTTCATTCCGGAGTGAGTAAATGTATACATAGAACTATTCAGCTACTCGAGGGCTTTTGGCAACGGACCTCGTAATTTTGAGCCAGAGTCGAGTGATGAGGACAACACGTGAGCTGGTACTCCCCTCTCCTAGCTTCGCTACCACACCAACGTTAGGACGTTTGAGCCGCGATATATTTAATGCGCATGGCCGGTTTTCTGCGGTACTAGGCTCGAACTCATGACACGCCAGCCACGAGTCTGCTATTTTGACCACTAAGCTACCACGACCTTTCACTACGGAAGGCTGTGCAAAATTAAAGTCCCAATTTAATAAAATCATATTTATATTTTACTAATTGAATAATACTGCAATCAAATAGTTTCTATTTTATGCTCTTGAGAACTTATTTTATTACCTAAGACTATAAAAATTGATATTTAAATTGCGGTAGACCAAATATTATGGTAAAAAAAAAAGTCGGAAAAACTATGAGAATACATGATATATACCTCAAACAAAAAGTGTTTTGTTAACAGAAAGTTTTCGGAAAGAATCTAAAATCTCCTTTATATTTCCCGAGGAGCTAAATATATCGTTAGAGTGCGTGGGACGTATTCTCATTTTAACAGGGTTTTTCCTGCCTCCGCTTTCGCGGTTTTCATTTACTCGCTGCTGCAGCGAAGCTAATTATGCAGAGATGGAGGATTAGTGAATTTCGTTTAAAATGCAAAGCATGAAGCACGGGGTTTTCCGTAAAAACTCTAGGAATTATTGTACTAAATTTCGAAAAGTCACACTCAAGGACCTAGTTTGTTACATTTTGTATTATAAAACTCAAAATTCTCCGTTAGGTTTACAAATAGTTTACAATTGTAGCTATTTAGAACATAACGAAGCAAAGATTCAGGTAATTGCTCCCTTACAGGCTTCATGATTACGTATTAAATAGTTATTTTGGTCCCACATCTTATCCTTATATATTCAATACTTATCTTAATTAATACTTATATGCAATACTTCGTATGTGAGTCGACATCACGTTTTATTTTGTTACTAATGGAAACTGAAAAGTTATATTTTCATTTAAATTAAGTGGGTAGCTCTAGCTCCCTCTAAATATTTCGATATTTCACTCTTTGAAAAGTATTGTTACTAATTTTGTGTAAATAGTGTAAATAATTTGTATTTGTGTGTTTAATGCATTTATATTACTCTATGTTTTATATTTATTTCACTAAAATTGTACTATTCACAAGCAACGTTATAATGGCGATTCAATGAGAACTTGGCGAAATCTTGGTGGTAGAGCCAAGTTGGCATCATTTTTGGCGGCCAATTTGGCGTCATTGGCGAGTTCGGAACCCTCTGGATTCTTCTAGAAAGTAGTGGATCTCTCCATTAACGTCACGCTCGATGACACGAGCGGTTATATTTCTGGAAGTTTCTGCTGCGCCTATAAATAGGAGTGCCAGCCGCAACCAGTCCATTTGATTTTATCCAGCGAATGGTGAGGATTGTTTTGACTAGCGATTAGCTCGGCTGTGCTTGTGAATAATCTTTTACTTACGTGTATTTTTAAACACTGATGACTGTGTTTGATTGCTGTTGAAGGTGTGAAGAGACCTTCAGAGATTTACTCTGTGAATATTGCTGCTGAATCCTGTATTTAAAGGATTGGATTTTTAAGAATAAATTCGCATCGCTCTTAAAGAACTGTTTATTTTCTTTGTGATTGCTTTGCATAAAATCCTCGAATCCGGATTTACGTATATAACAGTATTATAGTTTTTCAAGGATGGTCTAAATTCCTTTTACTTTCACCGGACTAAGTTCATTCAAATAATTCCTATATTAATGCATATAGGCTTATTGTAGTACAATTATCTCGTATTTTGCAGAATCAAAGTAATCTGTTGTTGCCGTGTGTTTTTATCATGGGGTAATATGAAATACGAGTGGAAGAAGAACAACAACATACAATACAAACAGAAGAATATAGAGGTTTATTACACATGATGATCCCAGTATATAACAGAAAGGGTGTGCTGCTTTCCATTCGAGACGGGAATCCATTTCAGGCGAAAGTCCGACTTCTTTTCCCAAAGAAGATATAACCATGCCTTAGTCGGGATTCGAACCCACTCGGTTACAAGCCGAGGGTCATATCCACCCTACTGGCTGGGCGGCAAAGTAATGTGTTCAAAGGATTATTAAAATTCTCAAAGAATACTATAGTTATGCCCAGAGTATTTGAAATTTTAATTTATATATTAAATTAGTTGGGGAGATCTGTTTCCTTTTTTATTCTGTAGTTCTTTTCGCAAGTTCTTTTTTTAAATATGCAAAACTGCCTTACTTAAATCAAATGCTTTTTATCACAAATAAACCTCTAAAAGTCATCACATTCTCACAATACAGCATTAACTTTATTATTTATTATCGTTTTATTATTATTATTATTATTTATTATAGTTTTTGTAGATCAGTTTAATTTTAATTTCTATCAGCGCAGGCTGAATAACAAGTAGTTAATGCTACGAATGTAAATCAATTTGTGTAGGCTAAAAGGAGAAAGAAGCAGATTTATTCCTGGCATTTCTTGAGAAGCCTGTTTGAAGCCATATATCGGTATATCTTGCAACGAAAATAACAGTAAGCTCGTACTCCGGGGTTGGTTTTTATGGAGTTTCTTCCTGTGAAATATATCAAGCGTTCTGATAAAAAAAAAATGTCTTTATATTCTCGTTTCAAAAGATATTTTCTTTCTAATCGATAAAAAATCGCAACCAATAAGAAAAAAAAAAAAGAACACGAATGTAATCATGAAGCATGTGTGGAACTTAAATAAAATCTGTTTGCTTAAGAATACCAGAAAGTGTTTTGCTAAAGCTCTAAAAATTTTTTATCCATAAAAAAAATATTTATTATCTATTGATATAAATGTCTTCTGCTGAAAACTCAAATTATTGTCCTCATTTTCACGAGGTTTTTTCTGATAAAAATACGCATATAAATTTGGAAAAAAATAAAACATTATACATATACATTTCCTTTTTAAACTTTAAACTGTTTTTCTTAAAAGTGAAGTAGCCTCTCTCACAGCAGTCAAGTGGTCATCGTTGCCACCATTGTCTTTACCCTAGTTTCTACTCCTATTAGTACTAAACACCCACTGATGCTTGCTAAATTTTTTGAGGCTCAACGTCCTCCCACTGGCGTAATGAAGAAACTTTGTGAAGGGGTTGACAAATCAGTGTCACCATCAGCATTTGACCAAGGGTCATAATTACAATGTCCGTCACCAATATCCCTTGTGTTGTTTCAGATGGCGAAATAAATAAGTGATTCATCTTTCCTAAAGTTAATATTTCCCACGATCTTAATTTATCTTTGCAATTGATAAAATGTATGACATCAATATTAAAATTCAATTCAGAATATATTACTGCATTTTATTAATTGTCATTTTTAAAGAGTTTTACAATATACATAAAAGCTAATTTACAGTCCTTATTTAAAGAATATTTGTTTTTTTAAAAAGATAACTTGCTTGTGAATTTAAAAACAAATTGATATACATGTGTGGTGTAATAAATCTCTAACTTAACAATAAAATGTGTAATATGTGTAAATTATGCCTTTTCTTTTTTTCGTCCCTCCCCCCTCTTTGCATTGATAGAACAAATTCAGGAAAGGCGGAGTTTAAAAAGTAGTGGGAAAAAAAGAAAAAATTTTAAGTAATTCAATTCATTCAGTCAAAAGTAGTAAAATTAATTTCTTAAGCAAATAAAGGCCACATTTATACAGAAAAACTGAAAATATTACAACACATCAGACTTTTTAAGAATTATTTTTCTTTTCATTTCTCTCTCCCAAGAGAAAGTTTCTAATATTTTTTTTCCTTTTAAAAATAACGGTTGATATTCTCAGCGATTTTTAAGTAACTTTTTCCGTTTTTCCATTTTTTATCGAGTTCATGAATTGGCATATATATAATTGGCTGCTTAAAATATCAGACTTTTTAAGAAGATAAAAGTATATTTCTCTGAATCATAAACTAAGAATATATTTAATAAAATAATTTAGAAAATGAGACCTGCATTTTTAAACATAGAAACTCCTTTCTTGAAACGGTAGAAAAGCAATACTCATCTTTATCCCATCATAGTCATTTGCAGCCATGATCGTAACGATTTCAAGGGAAAAGCTGCATTCCGGATAAGTAGAGCGATTTAAAACATCTGTTTGCTGCCATTTTAGAATGATTTATTTTTTTACCTTAGCTACTGCTGATCTAATTTAGTAAACATTCTCTTCTAGGCATTATCTGAACATGTGATCGAAAATCTTCGAAGTCGGCTTAAACGTATTCAAATAAGATTACTTAAAAATGATCAACCTTCTTTATTTAAACATAGCTTGTGTGTGGAATTCCGCTGATTAAAAATGTCATCTAAGTCATGTTTAGAAGGACTTTTATTGGACACGAACAAATGATGATGTGCTTTTATTATCCTCTCGAACTAAGAGTGAGATAAATTTTTGATGATGCAATATAAACTAAATTTTAAAAACATCATTTACAGTATTATTTATCTTTGAAACAGTAAAATGAAATGAAAATGATTTTATGTAGGTTACGGGGGAAAAAAATTTTCGAATCATATTTCTAGGAAAAAAGGCTTGCAGAAATTTATCTCATCATGATAATTACTTATAATTACTATAAAGCGTTCAGTCAAAGCAGATTTTCATATTTACCACTGTACCTTTGTACAGCGTAAAGTTTTCGAATCTTAATATCGAATATTCAAAATATCTGGAGGTAAGCTTCCTAATAAACGCTAAAGCTCATTTTTATTAAAATGAGGTAATTTTTGTAAAATTTGATAACAAAAAATATTATACAGCCCATGCAAAACGCTCTAAGTGGTGTTTTAATTCCCAAGTTAAAATTATTTTTCTACATAATATATTTAAAGCATAGATGAAAACAATGGATTAAAATTTAAGATACATTTATAGCTACAAAAAATAGTTATCTCTAATCGCATATTTTCTTAGCAAAAATTTTGCGGTGCGCTTGGATATGGATAACATCTAAAAATAAAAAAAAACTATTCATGTAGAGCTAAATCATTTTATTGGCCTATTAATCAGACGTTAAGTAACATCAATATAAAATTTGTGTTTTACAAACTTGATAAAAATACATCCTTTATATGGAAAACATTTAAAATTTTGATTCTTATTTTATTACAATTATGCTTAATATTAGATGTTTAAAATTCGCTTGTTTTTTGTATTATAGACCTTATTAATTGTAGTAGAGATATCTTATTAGAAGTGCGTATGATTGGGTTTTTTCTGGCAGCTCGTTTTTTACTTGTCCAGCTTTATCAAGGGCAAAGGCTGCTTTTTTTGTGAACTAACAATTAGTTCATTGTTTAAGCTATGATATTGGTTCAATGTATAACGACCTGGATAATATTCAGTTCATTAAACACTTCTATCGAGAGAATCCGTCATTAAATAATTGTACAGTTATGGAATCTTTTGAGCGTAAAGTCTGCATTTCGACAAATGTTCGAATAAATCTTCGATGATAATTTAAATGCTATACCCCAAAGAGTATCATGGATTATTAATAAAGAATATTATAAGGGAATGTTCAATTCAGTTTGTATTGCACAGAGTTCAATAATGAAAGACAAACTTCCGGTCATTTATGGGATACTTCCGGTTTTATTTTCATGTGTTCTGTTCTGCAAAACTTCTATACTCCGTTTCTGTTAACCATAGGAAAAAAAAACAAATATATATTTCTAAACGTTAATAAATGGGTAAGGAAATAAAAATTGTGAATTTTTCTTTCAAAAACTGCTTTAGAAACCTAAGCAGATACCTTGATTACAGCACAGGGATCGTAATCAATATGTTTGTTCAAGAAAAAATTATTTACAGTCGGACCTTTGTATAACGAAGTCGCTGAATCCCGGAAAAAAGTTTGTTGTATGGAAAATTCGTTATATAAAGGTTCATCTTTTAATATACTTTAAAAACCACATAAAACAAATTTTAAATTCATAAACATTATGTGATTAAAAAAATTAATTGTTCACACCTTTTTTTTCAAAGTAATATATGTTTATTCTATATATCTTATCTATCTATAAAAAGAAAAAAAAAGAAAGAAAAACTACAAGGAAAACATAAACTTCTACATTCTAACAAGAAAAAAGAATGTTGAAGAATTCACAGTATTTTCAAAATTAAGAAAATAATTTTATTCTAAAATTAACGAATTTTAAAGACATTTCATAATTTAAAGCATACAAGTAATGATAAACGTGCATTTTATTATAATTAGAACACGGGAACACGGGCAACTCCACTGAGGGTGAAAGAGGATATCGAAGATGTTTCTAGTGAACTTGGGCAATGAGGGTTAAAGGTTGCACTTCTTGGATGAAACGGCCAGTATTCTATTGCTCTCGGCAAGTTAGGATCTAATAAAACCAGTTCAAGATTTATGACCACCATAAAAAGTATTAAAGAGAGAAAAACTTGTGAAATTTTTTCAGAAATACTTTTTAAAAAAGGGAGAACAAAAATTGAATCACAAAAGAAAAAGTTAGTTGTATAGAAAATGCACTTCGCTATAGAGAGGTTATTTTAAGAAGAAAATCGTGAAATGTTCAAGATTCCAGGAAAAAGTTCGCTATATAGAAAAATTCGCAATATAGGGGCTCGACTGTATGTTCATTAGAGCCGCGCATTCGGTATAGGGGTTAGTGACACTGACTGATGGACCTGAATTCGAATCCCAAGAAGGCATGCATGTTTGTAAATGCATAGTGCTGTAAGGGAAGATTTGATCCATTAAAGCAAGCTTAACCCTATTTCCCTGTTCTAAATCAGTGACAGCTTTAGAAAACATAAGTTTTCCATTTTGGTCTGTTGGCTTTTTTATGTCTACTTATATTTTGGTGAGTTTTTATAGGTTATCAAATCCATTTTCATCCATTTTTTTTTATTTCGTTTATAGGATTTACAATTTGTTTACTCTTATATGTATAGTATAATAAAATAAAATAAGATATTTCAATTATATAAGCGTATTTTATTGCTGGAAGATTTTTTCTACTTCAAAATATATTTCGAGTGTGTAGCAACTGACTGGAATAAAGACAATCTTAAATATAATTATCCAGTTACAAGCACTAACTGAATGGTACACTGTTAAAAGTATTTTCACAATGCTAATTTGGTAAAATAGGGCGGCTAAAACTTAAAGTTACCATCGATGGGATAGAAAGGCATAAGGACATATTTATTTATAAATATCAGTACAAGTAATATATATTTACCTTGCTGATTAAAGCACAACGCAGAAGTTTTTTTTTTTAAATATTTTTTTAATATTTCACATTATTTATACATAAAAATAATACGAAAATACATGATTTCTGTTTATATATTATGCATACATAAATTAAAGGCATATGTATAGATGTATAAGCAAAAAATCTGCAAAAGTAGTTACCTGAGTTTAGTCACCGCACTCAGTAATTAGCGGTATTTAGTGCAATATCAGTAACAGGAGGACATTGAGCCTTGACAAATTTAACGAGCTTTAGTAACTCTACACGACAGGTCAAAATTTTTCGCATTAAAATTAACGATTGCTTACGTTTATTTCATGTGCCACTGTAAACTTCGACCTCTCTAAGACGTCAATAACTCCCTCCAGCTGACGCTGAGAATCGTGCTTTGCGCACCCGGAAGAAGTGAAATGATGTATCGAATTTTGTTTTACCTCTATGTCAAGAGATTAATGAACATATTGGAACATATGAAGCACGCGCTTAGTTATGTTTTAATTTTTGCAACTATTTATGCCAAACATTACGCATACAAAGAGCCAGATGTTATCATTTACTTTTATATTATTTTTATTAGAAACAAAATTTAGAAATAATCTCTAAATAGCGACGATTTTTCAATTTCTACTATTAGCTCACACTCTCTCTATATATTTATTTATTTATTCATATTGGTGGAATTTTCAATTGTTAATAAAATACATTTTAAAGCGCTCAATTGAGCTGAAATTTTATATACAGGATTATTTTGAATGACAATACAATAATTTAATTATAATTAATAAAAACTAATTGATTAAAACTAATTATTTAAAGAATTACAAATACACACAGCCACGTTGGCATCAGTTTTGGAGACTTAGTGACCCTTTTGGTGACTGGTGTCAAAACTTGGAAAAGGTTTTTTTCTCACTTTTTAAAGCATTCAGTTGAACCGAAATTTTATAGATACGAATGTTTTGGAAGACAATACGATACTTAAATGATAATTAATAAAAATTAATGACCACTTAATGCTGCGATTATGTTATATGTATATACATATTTATATTAATTGTAACTATTTAATAAAAAGTAGCTCAAATAAAATTTTTCTTTGTTGATCTAAGTAGGAATTGACTTAAAAAAAAATTATATTACTTGTTTCGAATATTTTTAATATAACCTCTAAAAAGTTTAAACACGTTAGAAATAATATCTAAAATAAAAATTTAATAAATAAAAGAGAGAGATAGAGGAAGATAAGAACACACACAACAAAAAAAATATCTAATATTCACTTATTTTCAGACAATTTACAGAACTACAATTTTCAGTCGATATCCTTAGAGAGAAAATGTGAAAAGTATGTTAACTTCTAAAAACGGAACGGGGATTCAATTCGTTTTCAAAATATAAGTTACAAAATGGAATTCTTTAAAAGCTTTTTTTTTAGAATTGTTGAATATTTTCGGAAACAGAACTGTGGATACATTGAGTGACAAGGACATCGACAGCGGAATAGCCTTCTCTTAAAATCCTTTCTCTTGTCATTCAGTCCAATCGATCTTTTTTAGAGCCTTATGTCCTATCTCTACTCTTAAATATATATAGGCCTTTTAAATTTCAATAACATTATTTCTTATTTTTTTATCATTTAGTATTGGAAACGTCGTGAGGTCATATGTTTAATAAATAATTTGTGAAAATTTTTAAGTAAAATTTTTAATTAATTATTTTAAATTTCATAATTGGTTGCTATTCTTATGTGAAGAAATGAATTCCGGCTAAGATTATAAATTTCTGAACTGGTAAATTCCATTTTAAAGATTTTATAATCCTTTTTGTGAAAGGTATTTGATCTTTGTGTGAGGGGGTCGTAATTTCCCATATACAAGCAATTAAAACCTGAAATGAACTGTCTCTTCTGATTTCAGTATAACGGATAGAGCTCACAAAAAGTGAAGAAGAGTTAGAGTTATATTTACGTCGCAATATAAAGCTGGAAGATGGCTATTGGCAACGGACCTCGTAATTATGAGCCATGATCAAGAGACAATCAGAAAGATCTCCTGACTTCCACACCTACCAACGGGAGGATGTTTGAGCCTGGACCTATTTAATGTGCATCAGCCCCCTCTGCACGGCAAGTCTTCAGCGGTACTAGGCTCAAACACATAGAGTGTCTGCCCCGATTCCGTGACCTTGACCACTGGGTTACCGTGGCCCCCAGTGAATAAGAGATATTGAAGAAAAGGATGATAATTTGGGTTTATGCAGTAATGGAGTATATTGCGCTTCTTTTTATAATAACTCATACTGAATTTAATTGGAAATAGGTCTAGTTTGAATTAAATTTGATCATTAGTTTGTGATTTTATTTTGTTTTAATAAATTGTGTTTTTTCACTAATTTTGTTTACTAAATCAATTGTTTTTTCAAGTAGAATCAATCTTAAAAAGCTTAGATTTAGTAAAAAAGTTTTATAAATCAAAGGAATGATTCAGTTCTCAATCTGTCAGATAGAGTTGGTGATTCAAATTCTCTCTAGACACTTAATAATTATCCAAGAAAATTCCATATTTTAAAATTTGATGTATAGTTAAATGTGGTATATAAATAAGCCTTATGTCTATGTATTATACCGTCGACCAATTTTGTTAAGCCAAAAGACATCGCCAAATGTTATCATCGTTTCCCCAAATGCGTAAAAACAAATACGTGCCCATGATTCTTAGTCCGTTTATAAATAAATTGATGCTGATTTAAAAGAATTAGATTCATAGATTTTTTTTAAAAAGAGAAAATACGAAAATAAAGTAAAGATTTGAAAACAGCTACATTATTTAGACGGCCAAAATGCAGTAATTGCATTCAAAATCACCATATAAATGAGACTTCTTCCTTATGTATACGACACTACATACTGGTAGGGGGCTGCGATAGCCCAGTGGTCAAGGTATCGGATCATGGCAGGCATGTCATGAGTTCGAGCCCAGTACCACCAAAGACCCGACGTGTAGGGCAGCGATGCACATTAAATCTGTCGAGAGCTGAAACATCCTCCCGTTGGTGTGGTGTGGTAGTTAGGAGAGGGGGGTGCCAGCCCAGGTGTCGTCCACGTCACTTGACCATGATTCAAAATTACGAGGTCCGTAGCCAAAAGCCCTCGTGTAGCTGAACAGTGCGACGTTAATATTCACTCACTCACGCCACATATTAGTGAACTCTAATTAGTACGAATCTAAATGCTGTCGTGCTGTTTCGCGATGCTTCTTGCTTCGTTATTTTACTAAGAAACCCGTCTTTTAGATACGCATGTATTATTATCAGGTACTTACATTACGCATCTCTTCCGTCGGAATTAGATCTCAAATTTTTATCCTTTTTCATAACAAAATGAAAGAAGAATATTACAAATTATAAGCAATGCTATTATTTTCAAGGGAGTTAAACAAGATTATTGTGCTTGAACGTGTGCTGAAACAGTTTTTCACAGTTAGCAACATATTGCGGAATGTGGCGACATTTTTCAATTTGACGAAATTGATTGATGGTGTAATACTTTTGTATCATTTGTTATCTATCAAATGCAATTGAATTAGCACAGTACAGATCATGGTGTTTAAAAAACACAAGCTTACTGTACGTTTGAAAAGTTTTGTCAAGTAAACGTAATCGAGACTAACAGTAATACAAAAATGCATGACAGAAAGTTAAGAGAACCGCTTCTCCGGAGAGTTTTATCTTGTTGATTTATTTTTAAAAGCAGTAAATTGTTCTAAGAGAGAATGTTTTAATCTTTTAGTAACTCACCCTTCAACCCCAGAGGTCCAAACAGAGTCATCAACTGCGCAAAGTGATGTAAAAGCCGTCCTCAGAGTGGAGGAGAGCTTATCGATTCTGTGATGACTGAGAAAAGAATTAAAGGACATTTAATTGTCTCTTAAAAGCAGAGAAAAAAAAGAGGCGATGCTATTTCCTTAATGACTCCAGTTTTGATTCTTTAATCGCTGAAAGATTCCGCCCTCGGAGACAATGCTTTGCCACAACAATCTCTCGATTTATGCAGCGTTGTTTATCGACCCCATTTTCAGTGATTAGTGAGATCACTTTTTTAAATGCTAATTGATGGATCTAGTGCTTACGATACCTTTTTAAGCAAGTAATGGCGTCAAAACACAGCTCTGGGATTTAGGATTTAGGTGTTAGCCAAGATCATTTGTATTCTTGAAGGAGTTATTTACCTTTGTATGTTAAGGTATTTGGAAACATTTTATCTGATTAAATCATGCAAAGAAAAATACAACTGGGAGATTAAGTAAAAAAACTACTATTAAATCTTGATGATATAATTAAAAAATTTGACATAAAAATTCAAGATAAAATCAGTTTTTATTAAAAGATTCCGATAGTAAAAATAATATTAAAAATTAATACTCTAATAGAGATGTAAAATTTTGCTGAATGAGTGAGTGTTTATTAACGTCACACTATAAAGTAACACAAGGTTCTTTGGTGATGGACTTCATTATTCTGAACTTTGGTTACGTGACGAGAACAACACCGAAGCTCCATTCTACAACATCACACCAACGGAAAGATATTTAACGAGCGTCAGCCACTCTAAACGGTGGATCTTCTGTGATATTAGACTTGAATTCCTGACACACCAGCCACGAGTTCGTGACCTTGGCCATTAGGCTACTACGGCCACAAAATCTTGCGCGATATTGTTTGAGTGAATATCTTGATTTGTAATTTTAAATATATATATATATATAAGTTTGGCTTTTTATTTTCAAATGCTTAACTTTTTTTTTTATTTTCATGAAAAAGAAACCATTTTACAAAATTTTGATAAATGCGAAAATTTATCTGATTTCCTTTAGATGCACCGCTGTCCTTGAATTACATGGTTTATACGAGTGCTTCTCAAACTGTGGGGCACCCTCTCCCTTGAGAGGGGGGGCGTGATAACCCTATGCAGAGGACGCGAGCATATTGAAAATATAAGATTATTTAAAAATGTTTTAAATTTATTGAAAGGAAGCAAAACAAAATACATTCTGACATAAAAAATGAAATGCACATTTACAATAATATAATATACTTATAAATGTATCCTTACTGCTAATTGTATTTGATGATTAATTTATCAAAACTAAGTTAAGAACAAAATTAATAATTACTAGTGACTATATATATATATATATATATATATATATATATATATCGGGTCTGGAAAGTTTAACTTAAAAATTAAATAAATAATAAATAAAAATAGAGCGAACTCTTTACTACCGCACAGGGATTTGAGGGTGAATAGGACTATTTAAAGGTAGAGCGAGCGCTGTAACACGAGCAAACGTAGATAGAGCATAATCAAGAAGAGAGACTGGTGACTCCTCGCTGTTATGTTGTCTTTTGTTCCATCCGATTGGGCGCCAAATGGCCGCCATGTTGGAATAGCTATGTTTGAAGATATTTTAAAGAAAGCACAGAGATATTTTAAGTATGACATCTTCCTTCATTCACCAGCAAGTCTGGGTCCTGACAAATATATATATAGATATATATATATAGCTAATACTTATCTTGATAATTTGTGCGGTTTATAATTAAAATCTTACTGTAGATATAGCGTCCAAGTACATGATTGTATTCAATACACATTCAATACATTTTTATTGCATGGAGGGAGCGTGAAGAAACTTATTATTGAAAATTGGGATCGTAAATGTTGAAAGTTTCAGAAACACCAGTTTATACACTATTTTGGAAAACTGGAATCATGTTAATTGAGCTCTTTTGTTACGTTCTTTTTGGAAGTTATAAAGCTGTAATAAAAAGAAAATAGTATTCGTTCATTAAAATGATTCTGAATTAATTTTAATAGCATATTCCAAAACTATCAAAAAACAACAATTCTTCCCTCAATTTTTTTCATTTAAAAATCTTGGGAGTTAAGCACCAAACAAATAGAAAAATGCTCATATATAATTAAAGTTTTAGTATCTTTCTCGTTATCTGTAGTGTTTCCACAGTAAACAAGTGATTAAGGTCACGAACTTGTAGAGACGTTGCTTCTGGAAAGCCATGGGATCGAGTCCGGGTGCATTGTAGAGCGTCTGACCCCTATATCTGTAGATGTTTAAAAATCTCAAGTTGTAGTGTTATTTTTACCTCTTTTAGATTTCGAAATTATACACGTGCATTTACTGAAACTAGGATATTATTTTTTGTCATTCTTGTGGTTGGATTATTTATTTACATCACACACATTAGAGTTACATGAGAGCTATTGGCAACTAACTTTGTAATTTTGAACAAAGGTCAAGTAACGGGGACGGAATCTAGAACCGGTTTCCAAATCACTAAACTTCCACACCATTCCAACAAGAGGACTTTAAATCTTGACACATTTAACTTGCTTCATCATCTCTACGTGGCGAATCTTCAGTGATACCTAGATTCGAACCCACTAATCACCGGCAGGAACACCGGCCACAAGTTGGAAACCATAACCCACTAGTCTACCTCGTCTACTTGATGATTCTCGAAGAAAAATACTTAAATTTAAATATGAAATTTCTTAAACCTTTTCGTGCTTTCAAAGAAAGTTGTACACTCTAAATCTGTATGACTTATTAGTTCCATTTATACATACAGTCGAATCTCTATATAACGAGCCCTTATATTGCGAATTTTTCTATATAGTGAACTTTTCCTAGAACTTTGGACATTTCACGATTTTCTTCGTAAAATAATCTCTCTATAGTGAAGTGCATTTTCTATATAACGAACTTTTTCTTTTGTGATTCAATTTTTGTTCTCCCTTTGTTTTTAAAGTATTTCTGAGAAAATTTCAAGTTATTCTCTCTTTAACACATTTTATGGTGGTCATGAATCTTGAACTGATTTTATTACATCCTAACTCGACGAGAGCAATAGAGTTCTGGACGTTTCATCCAAGAGGTGCAATCTTTTACTCCCATTGCCCTGTTTACTAGAAACATCTTCGACATCCTCTTTCACCCTCAGTGGAGTTGTCCCGTGTTCTAATTATAAAATAATGTAGGTTTAATATTACTTGTATGCTTTAAAAATTATGAAATGTCCTTAAAATTTGTTAATTTTAGAATAAAATTATTTTCT
Organism: Trichonephila inaurata madagascariensis; assembly: GCA_019973955.1. Classification (NCBI taxonomy): domain Eukaryota; kingdom Metazoa; phylum Arthropoda; class Arachnida; order Araneae; family Nephilidae; genus Trichonephila; species Trichonephila inaurata. Next base: position 304,938 of record BMAV01013483.1, on the reverse strand, counting down.
TAATATTGAAAATGCAGTGAATTTTTCGAACATTCTTTTTTTTATTTTCCTTGCGATTTTTCTTTCTTTCTCTCTTTCTTTTTTGATGTGTAAGATATATAAAATAAACATATATAAATTTTAAAAAAGGTGTGAATAATTACTTTTTTTAATTATATGTAGTGTTTAGGAATTTAAATTTTGTTTTATGGAGTTTATAAAGTATATTAAAAGATGACCCTCTATATAATGAAATTTCCATATAACGAACTTTTTTCCGGGATTTAGCGACTTCGTTATTTAGAGGTTCAACTGTATAAACCACTTCAGAAACTTTATATCTTTCATTACCCATCTTCTTACAATCAGGATCCTATTTCAAAATCAATAGAAGCAACGTTTTAATACAAAGATATTGAATCCACTAGAACAGAAATTCCAATTATCGAAAGTAAAGACTGAAAAAAGGTATTTCTCTTTCTCTGAGAGATTACGAATATTTTATTATTTTAAGAAACGCTCAAAATACATTTTTCTCATTTTTTCAGGAACTTTATTAGATTCGCGGCGTGATTTCGTGAGAAATTTAAGGTAAAGATGTAATATATAGGATATGAATGTGAGATTGAATTTCACAAAGCATTTTTCGAATTCTTTGCAATTTAATTCGTCATACCTTTGCAATTAATTTTTAATGGAAAAGTATATACATCATTTCAAACTCTGGGGATGATATAAATTGATTTTAGAGATGATTTAATAAATAAATGTTCTACGATCTTTTTTAAAAAAAATACTTGGGAATAGATAAATATTTTAAAAAAATGAATTGAAAGAGAGAAAATTAATTTTCAGAAAGTAGTATTTATTTCAATCGTGATTTCTGCTTTTATGTTTTTTGTAGAATTTTGTAAACTTTGTTTTTTTCGAGCAGAATGTATTACTGTTTTGTTCACACACACACACACACAATCTGCGATGTAATATTAATTTTCCTTTTCAATCTGAATTGGTGATTGAATTTTATATTCAAAATTTTCTCTGTTTTTTCGTGATGATATGCATGCTTTTATCCTTTCGCTGAAGTGTGTTATATTACACGCATTATATGTGATTCCTGTTCGGTATACAACTAAAGTACTAAAGAATTTTTACTTTATACGCCTTGCTGGCTCTATATAAACGAGCGATATTCATT
>BMAV01013483.1:256372-279522 GCA_019973955.1 Trichonephila inaurata madagascariensis | reverse complement strand
TTCGGGAATTATAACTTCTTACAATAAAGAAATAAAAATAAAGAAATAAAAATGATACTATTAATAATAAATCTTGTCATTTTTATTTTATTCAACTATATTATTGACAAGTAATGTAAAAAAAATTAAATTCAATCCCTACTTAGGTCAACAAAGAAAAATTTTATTTTATAGTTACTTTTTATTAAATAATTACACTTAATATAAATATGTATATACATATGAGAGAATCACAATATTAAGTGGTAAAATAGATAGCGATTTTAACGAAATTTTCCATTTTGCTTTCTATATGTGATTCTAGACAATTATTTTTGTTGTTACTATTTATTTATTAATTTAATTTAATTATTCCAATAAAATATTAGAGTAAAAAAAAATCACATTCTCACAGAAACTAGGCCATCCCAGGTAAGATTCGAATCCATGACCTTTGGATTAGAAGTCCAACGCACTAACCATTGCGCTACAGGGACAGAACGAGCGATTTTCCTTTTTATATAGGGTGTTGGACTATTATTTTTGTTTGTTACTATTTGTTCACTTTTTATTTTCTTAATGCATTAATATTTGGAAAAGCTGTATTAACATCAAGTGCCATCCACTACGAGTTTTAAAAAAGACATTTGAACTTGAGTGGATACATAAAAAGTATTTTATTAACGATCGAAAATTTGTACAAGATATATATATATATATAGAGAGAGAGATAGGGAGGATAGATAGGGATAGATATAGAGATATATATGTATGTATGTTTATAGATATAGGGAGAATGTGTTGTGAACGTGAACTAAAAGTAGGAATTAAATAAATGCACTTGTAATTGGACATCCCTTAAACCTGCCATCAATTTTTTCTGTTAAATTTTTTGTATAAGTCATTTTTGCACATTCATTCTGATGCAAGTAAGTGTTTGAAAAATAGAATTTTTTGCATAAAAGTGTGATTTTAAAAATTAAAGGGGTAAACACATTTTTCTCAAAACGATGGTTTAACTATTAAAATAACCCACGAAAACTCTAAATAAATGTAAAAACATTAGAAAAACGTAATTTAAGTAACACGAAGTTAATACGAAACTTTTTTGTCATTACAATTATTTACTACAACAATACAATTGGGAATACATGTAAATAATTACCTAATTCGTAATAATAAAAATATTTACAACGTGTAAACTTTGTAGGATAGTAAAATAGATATTTGTATGAAGAGTGCTGCATCTCATCTGACAACTTGCGCTACATATGCATTAATTATTTCATTTCAAAACGTTCTTTTCTTTTATTCCTCTGTATGACAATGAAAAATGTTTATTTTTTCCTTTAGAACAACAGCAATTTTGTTTTAAATTATTATATTTTTAGAGCAAAAAATTAATGTTACTGTTTAATGTCTCTTAGGAAATTTTGACGTTAGAGATACTGAATATAAATTCAGGCTCATATTACAAATGAAACATTTAAATGATAATCAATTATAGAGGCGAGAATTTTTTCCATTACTGAAATAAATTTTAAAAACAGCAGCATATGCTCTTTGTATAGTTTTTTTTATCATAAATATTAGCATAATTCATTTGCGAGTAACTGCAATCACTAGACAGTACTTAAAAAACATGCAACAAAAAAAAGAAAATGTTCAATGTCATTTATGAAGTATTAAAAATAGAAGCGAAGAATGGAGATGAATTAATCATACGTGTCAAGTATGGTCTAAGAATAAAAAAAAATAGCTTAGAGAATCCAGTTTTAATTTTTAGGTATAACTAATCTAGCTGTACTAAATCATAAATATTCTTAATTATTTTAATTACGATAATGTACCTTAATAAAAGTAGTCTACACAATTTATTATAGCATCAATATATTTTGAAAAAATTATGATATCCTATATAAATAAGAAAAAAAAGATTTTCAAAATTTATGATTAATTTTGACTAATGAATAACTATATTTTTTTTTCTTTAATTCATACAAGGAATAGTGAGTGAGTGAAAACCTCGCACTATTCTGCCACTCAAGGGTTTTGGTGACGGACTTCGTAATTTTAACCCATGGTCAAGTGACCAGGACGACACTTGAGCTGGCACCCCCTCCTCTATTAACCTACCCACCAACGGGAGAACGTTTGAGCTTCGACAGATTTAACGTGCATCGGCCCCCTACACGGTGGGCCTTCAACGGTACTAAGCTCGAACTCATGACACGCCGGCCACGAATCCGTTACCTTGACCACTAGGGCACCGCGCCCATATCTTACATGGCAAAAACAAGATATTAGCTATATACACCATTGGAGAATTCATTTTATAAATGCACCATTTGTTTCAAACAAAAATTATCCCACCATTTTTTTTACATAAAAATATACTAAATAAATTAAAAATACCGTAAAGTCCGGTGTAAACGTGCGCCTTCGTATAATGTGCACCCCCTTTTTTTACGAAGAAGCCTGAAATGAACGTATGCAATGCTCTTATGTTTCGAAGTCATTTATTCGAGGTATTATTCCAAACTTAAGAAAAAATAGCATACTTCGAGATTTATAACCTTTTAAGTTCATTAAGTATGTCATTTCCTTTAAACAAACAGTATTTCGATAGATGTAGATATCTAACTTTTTAAGGCCATTTTTTTTGTTTTTTTTATTTTTAAAGCTATCGTTTCTATACCCGGCGTATAACTCTCACCCGTAAATTTCGGGTCCATTTCATTTTTTTTTTGTTAAAAGTGCATGTTATACGCCGGATTTTACCTTAGATATCTTTTCCATTACGATATATTAATTTCCAGACCCCTCATAGACACCCTAAAGCACAACCGCTCCCGAGACTAATTCGAATCTTCATCACAGAAAAAAAAAAAAAAGTTGCTCCCCACTCCTTAATTTGCGATTTCCTTAACGAACCACTTCTGCATTGTGTTTTGCTTCTCTCTGCAACATTCTGCAGAACTTGACCTTAGACAAGGACGTTTGCTAGATCAACATTAGCCTTCGCTCCGCCATCAACAAAGCAATTTAACAAATGGTGTTTGGCTCCCCTCAGCGTGGAAAAAGAAAGAAACTCCTTAGTTACAGTACGATGCAGAATAGCAAGAGGCCGTTACAAATTGTGTCTTGACCAACTTGGGACAAATATAGGTCAAACAGAGGGAAAAACTTTTCTTTTCTTGATCGATCTCTTTCGGATTGGAGAGCAACTTTCCACCCTGCACGTGAAGGGAGTAAGTTATGCGGTGTCAATGGTTGGGTAAGATTGAAACTCCGCTTCCTCCGAACTTGTTGTACGTTGCGGTATATTAATCATAGATTGTTTGCGTTATTCCATATGTTTGGCACTAACTTCCAACAAAGTATTTTCTTTCCCTGTGAAAACAGGAATAGTAAGAAGAAGGTTGGGGACTTCGTATTCTGAACTGATTTCTAGCTCGTATTGACGGATGTGAACAGAGTTGGTGTCACATATTTCGTGTAGATTGGTTATAAATAATACACACATAATTAATAAAAAAATTGAATAATTTTGTTCATTTGTTTGATGATATATTTCCTTGAATATAAATTTGAGTTTCGTAGTTCGTTATATATCGTCGGTCTAATTATCAGACTGCGTAACTCCATCTGGGATGCTAATTTGATACAGTAGGGCTAGGCGCCAAGTTGTTGTTTATATTCGCCAAGATAGGCGATAATATTACAATATGGTTTACTTTGATATTTTTATCGTGCGATAATGTTGTTTCCATGGGGGTATCGTATATATATTTGTGTTTTTTTTTTTTTTTTTTTCGTGAGATCTCTGCTCAGCAAAAGTAACACATTGTTATAAATTATGTGTGATGAACGCTTAAAATAGTGTAAATAATTTATATCTGGAAATGGGATACATTAATATTACTTTCTGTTGTATTTATTTTTTGTTAAAATCTTCCCACCACCTCTCCCTTCAAAATCTAGTTTTATTATGAAATAAAAAAAAAGTAGTGATTACACTGATCGAGGAATAAATTAAAAGCGGAGCGCACTGAGGCATGGCGTAGACAAAACAAAAGGATTAAGGAATCGCGCCAAAAAGCGCTTGGCGCGTTGCACTCCTATATCAAATCAGTTACATCGGTGGAGTTACGCAGTCTGATAATTAGGCCGATGATATATATTTCCCCCCATGCTTTCATTATTATATTTTAACAGTCTGAGAAAACAAATTATAAAACTCTTAAAGAACTGTGTGTATAATGTGAGTATATTGTGCGTTTGGGATAAGTAAAGGTTGCGTGATATTTATTAATTTAAATATTCAGTTTATTTACATTACAGCTATTAATTACAGTATATACATTGAAGTTATTAAAAATATTGTTTAGATTATTAGAGCCCAAATTCGGTTGTTTGTGCAAGGGGGAGGTCACATCCATCTCTGCGAAAGTTTCCATCTGTCTTTCTTCTCTGCCTCTCTAGGGTCTTCGGGATGATAGCGGTCGCCCCTTTTATCTTCGAGTTACATCCGGCTCGGGGGTGGAGTAAGGGGGTGTCCTCGTGGTGTCAAAGGTTCCGGGTCGATGTCCAAGACAAGACCGTGCAATATTTTAAGAGTGCAGGTCCACGTTGAGCGGGGTGATCATATACTCAAAAAGAAGTCAATTTACAATTGTGTGACGGGAATCGTTACAGTATGTATGAGGGGATCGAATTATATGTGAGTTTATTTTTAACCCTCTAAGCGGTCTGCACTTAAAGTCTTGCCATTCTGGGAATGCTTCAAAAATGCACTGCACATATTTTTTTGCTTTCAGGTGGGGTTCTCAAAAGCGGTTGAGCCGTATTTTTAAGAATGCGGCTCGGCCGCTTTTGGGAATCTTGCTTGAAGGCAGAAAAAGCATCTCTGGAATGGCGGAAATTTACGTGCAGACCGCTTGGAAGGTTAAACGTGATTGTAAAGGCAGAAACACTTATTTCTAGGGCTGTAAATATAGTTATGTGGTAAAATGTAAATGAATTGTACTCATTCTCATTTATTACTATTACAAATTATTTGAATTTAAATATCATTTAAATTTAGATATTATTTAATATTAAATATTATTTAACATTAAAATATTATTACATAACTTTATTTTTACTTTTGTTGATATCATAAGAAAAGGGGGAAATGATGCCTCCCCCCTCCATACGGGGAAAATGTTGGGCCGTAAAAAGAAATGCTTTGTTTTGATTAAAATTCGTTTGCTAAGCTTAAGTCCTTGCTAAGTTTGATTTTATGCACCCATGATGTATTTTATAAAATATTTTTTAATAAAATTTCAGAAAAAAATTTTTAGCCAAGAATTAGTAAAGCAGAAAAATGCAGAAATAAAAAGACTTTGTTGTGTACTCTTTAAGGATCATATTTCTAATGTATCGTATATGCCAGTATTCTCCCTTGTCATATATACAGTGAGACCCCGCTTAACGCGGGGTATACGTTCCATCAAAGTAGAGCGTAGTGTGAAACCCCGTTAAACGAGGTAATCTCATCATGTAAATGAAGGGGTTATGAGAAGATGGGTAGAAAATTGGTCAAGTATTTTACCATTAAATTTATTAATTATGTGTTTTAATAACAATAAAACAAAAATTTATTTCTTACAAATATAGAAACATTATAAGCGACTATACATGTAAAAATAAATAAAATTTTAAGTCAGTATGTTTACATTTCCGATCATTCAGTCTCTTCTGTATTTTCTGCCTTTTTATCAAGAAGGTAGATTGGCTTTTAATGGCATATTGCATTCAATTTTGTCATCACTCCATATAGGAAGTCATTTTTCTATTTCCTCTATTGTATTATTTCTAGTACGGATAATTCTAGTTGCTGAGCTTGTCGTAGTTGCAATTGACTATGACAGCATTTTTTTCTTTATTCTTAAGAATGGTCCTTACTGTTGCAGTTGCCAAATTCAATGCAGCACCAATTTGAGATTGACGTTCATCAGTATCTAATCTTTTAATCACTTGCATTTTAGTTTCTAGTGAAATGCTTTTTCTTGTTGCTTTATTTTCGTGTTTTTTATTATCACTCATGATAAAAACTAAAAATCTTAATATTTTTCACTATAGCAATCGTTATATTATATAAATTTATACTTACAAAAACGTCAACAAATATTTGAAGTGATAAAAATACGTTCGTATAATACCGCAGGAAAGAGGAAACACAGATAAACTGCTTCGAATATCGGGAAGCCTATAAGGCTGCGTATAATTTCAGGGAATCTTACAATTCAAATAAAACAGCGTTAAACCGAAACAGCGTTAAGCGGGATCTTACTGTATATTATATCAATATCAATCAGATTTCTGCTTAACTTATATAGCTAGAGAACTCGAGAAGTATAAACTATCAGTTCTAATAAATCAGAAGAAATTTTGGAAAATATTTTCTTAAATAAACTTATAAATTTTTACTTTTCTTATAAAGTTGAAACTCTTTAAAAATTAAAAAATACACATGCGTGCGCTCGTATATATATGTGTGAGAGATAGAGGACTTTTTTTTAAAAATCTTATTATGGTTCTTGAATGATAAATCATTTTTATAACTTAATAAAAAAGTCGTGGTATATATAAACTTCTATTCTATATCCGCATTCAAAACGCAATTCAATAAAAAATTAAATCTTTGTTATTGGGAAAAAATTATTTCTCTTAAAAAGGAATTTAAAAAAGCACAACTTTTTAAAGAATATTATTTGAAAAAAAAATGCCTGGACTTTAAAGGCCTTTTGATACTTTTTGTGGGAATTTATCAGAACCGATTGCTTTTTACCCGATTGGTTTTGTTTTACATTGAAGCCTGGAAATTTTTATGGATAACTTTCACTACACAAATTAGGAGTTATATGTATCATAAATAATTTTAAAAGTATGTAACTTTAAACAAAACACAAAAATATTCATTATAAAGAAAAACGTTTTTGTATCCCTTTTGTTATATACAATGAAGAAAGAAAAAAAAACCTTTTTAAGAGCAGTGAACTGAAGGGAACAGTTCGTAAACAACTGAATTTCCATATTCAGTTACATGCATAGTCATTATATATATATGTGCATGCAATAGGCCCTAATAACAAGTAGTCATGCCATCATACTGCATTCGATCTGATTAAAAATGGATTAATACAATGTTTTTATCTTGAAATCTTTCAGAGAAATGTCTTTGTATATGAGTCCAGAGAAACCCCCATTCAGAACCCGGTAACTCCTACCTTTTGGGTGCAGGGCGTTCCTCATCGACCGGGCGCCCCCGGATCCAATCACGTGGTGTGCTGGAGTCGCCGTCCGGGCGGCTCGGAGGTAGCCGGACTGTCCTAACCTTGAGTCGCCTGTCCCGAGATGAACACGGATCATTTTTATTCATTTGCAGCGATTTTATCGGGTCAAAGGGTCACTTGTCCTTAAAAACATAACCTCATTTCGGCACAAGGACACTCTTGTTTTTTGTCAACAAAAGCTGAGATTTCTTCGCGCTCTGTTAATTAAATGGGGGAATTTTATATGTCTCAGCTTCTCATTGTGGTATCCCTTTTTTTTTTCATTTTAATTTAAAATCGTATCGAAGGGATTCATTAGACAATGCTGTATTTAGTAGATTAAATTGATTGGTTTTGATTAATTAAGTTTCGAACATTTTTCAAATGAGTAGAATGGGTTTCAAATGTACCCCAGGTTGAAGAAATTTGATTTTATTTAACAATTTTTATATTTTATAGTTTTTCACACACACAATTTCAAATTTCATATTAGGAATGTATTGAAAACAATTGGGTTTTTTTCCATTCATTGGAGAAAAAAATTTCAGATTCTGTAAATTTAGTTAACATTTTCTAAAACAAGTAATATAAAAAAAATAGTTTTTTAAGTCAATTCCTACTTAGATCACAACAACGAAAAATTTATTTTAGCTACTTTTTATTAAATAGTTACAATTAATATAAATATGTATATACATAGAACAGAATCACAACATCAAGGGGTAATTAGTTTTTTTAAAATTATCATTTAAGTATCGTATTGTCCTTTTAATTTCAGTCCAACTGAATGCTTTAACACGTGAGAAAAAAACCTTTTCAAGTTTTGACACGTCGCCAAAAAAGATGCCAACGTGGATGCTATTTGTAATTCTTTAAATAATTAGTTTTAATCAATTAATTTTTATTAATTATAATTAAATTAATGTATTGTCATCCAAAATGATCCTGTATACAAAATCTCAGCTCAATTCAGCGCTTTAAAATGTATTTTATTAACGATTGAATATTCCACCAAGATAAATAAATAAATATACAAATATATAAATAAATAAATATATAGACAGTGCGAGCTAATAGTAGGAATTGAAAAAGGATACGAAAAAAGTACTTTTATACTATTTTTAACTTCTCTTTGTGTTTTTACGCTTATTTATTCTGTATTTAACACAATAATTATAAAATGTAATCAACATTACTTTTAACCCTTTATAAGGCAATGGTATGATCATTAGTTTCTAAATGTCGATGATATACTGTTTTCCTACCTCTATGAATTGTACTGCTAGCACTTCGGCTTCTACGATAACTGTGTCATCTGGATTTTCAATTCACAAGCGCAAATTTCCTGTAAATTTCCTGAGAAGCAAGTAAACTGTTCCACACAAATGACGTATAATTTAATTAACTAATAAATGACAATTTGACTAAAACATACAGACGTTGCCAATTGTACTCTAGTAAAACACATACGTTTGTACAGCTTGCTATGGCCCACTATGTATTGATCCCTGCTTTCTGAATGAATGAATAACTGAATATTAACGTCGCACTGTTCAGCTACACTAGGGCTTTTGGCGACGGACCTCGTAATTTTGAACCATGATTAAGTGACGAGGATGACACCTGAGCTGTCACCTCCCCCTCTCCTAACTACCACTCCTCACCAACGGGAGGACGTTTGAGCTCTCGACAGATTTAACGTGCATCGCTCCCCTACATGGCGGGTCTTTAGTGGTACTGGGCTTGAACTCGCGTGACAAGCCAGCCACGATCCGATACCTTGACCACTAGGCTACCGCGGCCACCCCTGTTTTCTGAAATTTCATGGGAAGTAATTTGTATTAAACATTTAAATTTTTGAATACAAAACATACCGATTTATAATACCTTCAGCATACTTTAGTATCTACAAATTACTTTTTTTTATAAATATCATGTAATGCAAGATAAAAAGAAATGCAAAACAAGGGATGTCAGTGGGTGGTGGGAAACATGCTTCTCACCAAGAAAATGGACTTAAAAATCAAATTAACTTTTGGCAATTAGCTGAATGGATTTATTTTCATAAATTTTAACCTAAATCCCAAAAATATATTTTAACATAACATTACTAAAAAAAGGACTCTTTAAAGGATTAAAATCAAAGGAATAAATTGCTCATGTCATCTGACGCTTTAATGGATGTTTGAAATAAAATTATTTCACTTCAAATGTCGAATAAAATTAAAGGACTTAATTAAAGAAAATATGTCAAAACTATGCAAAACTCTTATTTAATATATCGATGTTACCTAACGCTTCTATCAAACACAACAAAATTTCTCTACATCCAGCAAAAACATTTTAAAGCCAGCAAAACTGGATGCATAAAATAATATATGTTTCCAATAAATTTTCCAAAAGGCATTTTTTTGGAAAATAAATTAGCTATTGTTTTCCGAATGTGATAAAACATTTCTATACAGTCCCTTGAAACCAATATCAAAAAATAAGAGCTTCGGCAAAACGCTCTTCCATTTGGCAATTTATCTTCAGTTGAAAGGGAAAACCAGTTTCTCTTCTGAATTTGCTAGCAAAATTTACATTTCCTTTAAAATATTTTCCGGCTAGATTCATATTCTTTTATTTTTTATGCATGTTTTTTTTAAAAAGAGAATAAATAGTTTTGTGTTAATCTTTGTTTAGTAAAAATGCAATTGGACGCTTATAATATATTTCTATTTATAGAAGTTTTTTAGTAATTTCTCTTGATTGATTAAAAAATTCGAAAAAATGTTACATAAATATGAAACTCTTAGTAATGTTAAAAAATTTAGATTTGAATCTTGCCTTTTAAAAAGAAGAAAAAAAAATTATCGGAAAGAAAAGTATTTTTATAACAATCCTGGTTTAAACTTCCATTTTAACTGTGTCAATGACAAAAAAATAAAATTCTTAAATTTTCAAAAATAATTAGCTTTTTTTTAAAAAAAATATTTTAATATTAGATTGAATTACTTATGAAAAAAATATGAAATTCAAATGATTTTATCAGTTAAACATTTAAACAAAGATTTTATTTGTTAGTGTTTTTCTATTTTACATTTAGCTGTTAAAGCGAGAAAATTAATTCTTTAGGGCAATATGATATGGGAAAAATACGAAATGTTATTAAATGTTTTGATTATCACAGAACATAAAAATTATTCCTCAAATTAAAAGACATAAAAATTGGAACTAGGATTAAAAACATTTCATTAAAATAAGTTAATATTCATTTATGTAATTTAAATGCTTACAACTTTAGAAATCAATTATTTTTTATTTTAAATATAAATTTATGAAAAGTGAGAAGTAAAATTTAAACCTAATGGTTTAAAGGTTTCCCCCTAAAATTAGATTGCATCCCTGTTTTTCAAAAATTAAAACTTCAGAAATTATCCATGAAAGTTTTTAAAGCCTCTATGATTTATATAAACATGCTCTACTCTCTCTTAAGATAACTTACTAATAAAAGAACTTTTAAAATCAATAAAACATTACCCACTATACAATGCTCTTCCTTTAAAAAATGTACACAGTATTTTATTGCGCCGTGGAACAAAATTTACGGATATTTGACAGTCCTAAAAAACAGAAAGTAATTTATAAGTTTACTATGAATAATGTAGAATATACAAAACAAGTACAAATACGTTTTACTAGATTTTGCTTTCGTCTTTAGCATCCAATGTTTCAATGTTATACTATTTTTCAATTCCTACTATTAGTTCACACAATCTCTCTAAATATATATATAAATGTAATACATCTGGGATCAAATTTTCAATCGTTAATTCAATACTTTTTATTAATCCATTTAAGAGTTCAAATGCATTTTTTAAAACTTCTAGTAGATGACACTTGATGTTAATACAGATTTTTCAAATATTAATTCATTAGTTAAACTTAATTAATGAATAAACAGTAACAAACAAAAATAATAGTCCAACACCATATGTAAAAAGGAAAATCGCCTACCTGGGATGACCTAATTTCTGAGAATGTAATTTACGAATGAATAAATAATAACAAACAAAAGTAATAGTCCAACACCCCATATAAAGTAGAAAATCGCTTTCTATTTTTCCACTCAATATTGTGATTTTGTATTATGTATACATATATTTATATTAAATGTAAGTATTTAATAAAAAGTAACTAAAATGAAAATTTTCTTTATTGATCCTAAGTAGGAATTGACTTTAAAGAAAATTAATATTACTTGTTTGAATTATATTATTGGCAGTATTTTCATTGCAATGTATTTTAAAAATCTAATATTTTACTAATTATGAGAATAACACACACACAATTTCATTAATATTAGCAGTAACTGACAAAATTCATTGATTGTTAATTGCTACTTTCTGTTATCAAAATACTTTTCTACTGCAAATGCATGATTGAAATAGGGCTACAAACTTGTGGCTGGCAAAGTCTCCATCGAATCGTGTGTAAGAGTGCTTGTACCATCACCTTTTAGTGTAATTTCGAAATGCGATGTAAATATATACAATCAATCAATAAGCATAATCGAAATAGAAACTTTTTGTCAGATGTATCAATAATCATTAACAGTATGATTGACTGTGTTGATATTTTAAGCAGTATTTATTTTGCTGTACCAGCGAGAAGTTTAAGAAACAGTAATTGCTTATTTAAGAATAAATTCATCAGGTATAGATAATTTTTTACTATTTTATAAAAATTTTAAAATGTTATTTCTGAAAAGCTTGATATTTTTAACACGTCTTTTAATTTTTTTAAGATATAAGTGTTTACGTTCTTTTTCGAATTCTTAATATGTACTACTATTTATTCTTAGTGTTTTTGTGTACTTTCGAGTGTTGCTCTTTTTATTTATTTTTATTTATTTATTTTATCCATTGGATTATTTTAAATAACAGGAGTTGCAGTAGCACAGCACACACAATATTTGCTTCGTTCTAAAAAATACCTTTTTTCATTTCTCACCTAAAAATTCATAATACACTTTCCATTATCAAAAGTTTTGTAAATACGTGAAAGCATTCAATTCAGAACCAAACCCGCAAAACGCACTGTTTACGGAATTTCATGAAACTGACCACAAAACAAATTTCATAACAATTTCAGACCCATAACATAGTTTCCAATTCGACAACACCAAACTCTTTTTTCACGTTGACAACGCCAACCCACGTCTTAGAATCAACGAATCAATCAATATCCAGTCATTCAAAAAAGAAAAAAAGAAACAATCGGGATGATTAAGCGGGAAAAGGTGATCCATTTTTTTGTTCTGGAAAATTATATTTCAGTTCTAAGTGTCCGAGCGTGCTGACCGTTATTGAACGAGGGTGTCGTGACATCGAGCAGTAATGACCACATGACCAATGCACGCAAAACCTGGTGACCTTGGTAATGCACGGCCGTTACCTCTTTTACGTGACAACAGGTAGGAATGGAGTTTTTTAGGCGTGGGCTTTGTTTATAGTGGAGCGCAGACAAACTGAAAACTCTTTGCGGTATAGGTAGTGTAATAATGAAAGTAGAAGATATTTTCGTGTGTTGGACTCGGATGAAAGGAGATTTTATCTTGAAATATTTTAATTCCTCGTTTCCGGGGAAAATAAATAAGATTACTTTAGGACTTGTTTACAGTACTTTCAAGTGCAAAAATAACACTAAGGAATAAATAAACTGTAATGTGTTTTTGTTGCTGCTTTCTAAGAATGATGTTACAAATGACCGTCATTAAAAACTGAAACATTTCTCTTTCTTTGTTTTTAACGTTGTTTCTTGTTAGCCGCGGTATTGCAACGATGTTGCAATTGCATATATTAAGTTATGGGAAGTAAACAAATAACATGAAGTTATAGGAAACTCTTATTTGTAGTATAGGGTGGATGTGCTTTTTAAATCGATTTTCAAATAAGCAGTTGTTTCTATTCGCTATTCTGACTAATCCTGAAGGGAAAATACTTTTGTTGACGTTTTATAATTATAAATTCTCTTTCTGTTAGAGTTAGAGTTAAAAATTTACTTCGTACTATAAAGCTGCTCAAGGGTTATTGGTGACGTTCCTCGTAATTTTAAACTATGGTTAAGCGACGAGAACAATCTTTTGAACTGGAACACCCTCTCCTAACTTCCACACCACACAAACAGGGGGACATTTGAGCCTCGACATATTTAGCCTGCATCGATCCCCTTTGCACGACGGTCTTCAGCAGTACTGGGCTTAAACTCACTACCACGGCCACAACCTCTTTCTGTAAAGGAATCGTGATTTATGTTAATGAGGGTTACTATTTTAAGTCAAGGGAAGAGGGAAGTGGATGATGGTGTGATTGTTGTCATGCGGAGACTAAGTTAGAGGAGCTAATATTGTAATTGTCGTAGCTCAAGGTGAAAGAATTAAACGGATCGTGCAAGGATTAGTATTATTGTTGAGGATCACATATTGATGATAAATGTAAGAATTATTTTCTAAATGTTTATAAATTAGTATTTAAGCTTATGGGCTCCACATAGCTTATGTCGAATTTAGATAGTGATTAGAAAATCATAATAAAGTGCCTATTTTAAAAAAATATCGTATTCTTTGGTGAATCCTTACACTTCAGAGAGTGAAAGTCCGTGAAACAGTGTATTTAAAAATCCTATAATAGTAAAATAAAATATGCTCTTTTTTAAATAAAAATAATTTAAAAATTGCAGCTTTTTTTTATCTTTTATATGTTTTACTTCCACTTTAAATTATATTTAAGTAATTTTCAATGCGGATAAAATGTACTTATTCTTAACTTAGACATAAAGTTGTTACGATTTAACAAACTGTACAAAATTTTTAATTATATATTTTTAGATGTTTCCTTAATGAACTCTACAAAAAAAATTTTATAATCGCAAATTAAAGAAAAATTTTTAAAATCTACAATGCAGAGTCCAGATTTCCTGGATTTGCTTAAAAATTTCTTTAAAAAAAAATTATTTTCCTGTAATGCCAATAAAATATTTCAAAGATTTCCTTACTTTTAATGGAAATTAATTAAAGTATTAATTTATTGAAAAAAATATGATTGGATATGCATGTAAATTGACCCGAAGTAATTTCTGCCATCTATCTAAATGGATACAAAATTAAATTAACATTTATTTTTCAAGCCTTAATATTTTCAGAATAAGGATATTTTAAAATTTTATCTGCAATTATATTTTTGTACTTTACAAAAAATTTGTATTCTTCTGTAGTTCAAAAGATTCTGGATGTCAATATTTATCATGTTCTCAGCTGTATTTTTCGGTTATACCGCAAGTAATTCCTTTACTTAAGAAATACAATTTTTAAAATGTCTTCAAAGCATCTTATCTAATTTTAATATTATTATTCCAGGGAACTTAAAATATGTCCCAAAACAACCTTTCTTGGCTTTATTTTTATTCCTCTCTTTTTACTCTTGGGGAAAATTTGATATTCTCAGAATCTTTCCGATATTTTGCTAAGCCTCAAAAGCAGGGGAGGAAGATAGCTGAGGATTAAGTTCAAAATACTGTGGATTTGAATCTCGGTTCAACTAAAATATATCATGTAAAATAGCAAGGTTTCAGATTAAATTTTACTATGCCTCAAAGTGAAAATAATGTAAAAGAAAAAGGGGTTCTATTTCAGCTGCCATCCTAATCTAATTTGAAGCTTGCATTACTCATCCCTTAAAGTTTAATGTATAATTATAAAATTATACGTAATTAATATAATTACAACTAAAAAAAATTGAATCAAATTCTCACAATACGGGAACTAAAACCTCTTTTTCAATTCCTACTAATAGTTCACACTCTCTCTATATAGTTCAAATTTCCATTCATTAATAAAGTACATTTTAAAGCGCTCAATTGAGCTGAAACTTATATGCACGATTATTTTGGATGACAATACGGTAATTATAATTAAGAAAAATTAATTGATTAAAACTAATTATTCACAGAATTACAAATACATACACGTTAACATCACTTTTGGCGACTTGTGTCAAAACTTGAAAAGGTTTTTTCTCACATTTTAAAGCGTTCATTTGAGCTGAAATTTTCTATGCACTATTGTTTTGGGTGACAATACGATAATTTAATTATAATTAATTAAAATTAATTGACTGAATCTAATTATTTAAAGAATTGTAGATAGTCACGTTGGTGGCTTCATTTTCAGCAATTTAAGTCAAAACTTTAAAAGATTTTTTTTCTCACGTTTTAAAGCCTTCTGTTGAACTGAAATTTTATATACACGATTGTTTTGGACACGACAATACAACACTTAAACGATAATTAATAAAAATCAATTGACACTTAATGTTGTGACTCTGTCATATGTATATACATATTTATATTAATTGTAACTATTTAATAAAAAGTAACTAAAATAAAAATTTTCTTTGCTGCTCTAAGTAGGAATTGACTTAAAAAAATTTTTATATTACTTGTTTTAGTATAATTTAATTTAACACTTATCTTTTCAGAATAAAAATAAAAACATGTGTCATTACATGTGGTATGAAACAACAACAATATTCCTGTTATAGTTATAATTCTTGTATCTTGAAGTTAAATAAAATAAACAAAAAGGATACTTGGTTTTCGTATTTAAATATTTCCTGATGTATCTGTAGAAGTTGAAATAAGCTTACTCGCGTCATATTCTTGATGCTTAAACTATCAACACAAACAATGAAATAATCTGATTCATAGCGATAGAAATCTAAATACGAGTGAAACATGTATAAAATAGCCAATTGCTCCAATGTAATATAATCAAGTCGTAGTCAGCGCGTCTTTTTTTAAACATTTTAGTACAAATTTACTTTATTCCAGACCACTACTACTTACTTTCTCAGCAGCGATCTTTACCTCGCAGTAGAACAAGTTTTACAGATAAACTGTGATCAATATCCCCCCCCCCCTTTCTGTTGTTCTTGGCAATAGATTTGGTTGCACAACCGTTCACAGATGTCGCATTTAATACTAGCTTTGCGATCGAAGAATGCTTAGGTAAGCTAACTCAATAAGAAAAATTGCCATATGGATATGGTCCTATTCCAATAAAAATATTTCTTGGCAAGTGTTTTCCTCTTTTGATCTAGGATCATCGGGTGTTGTATTTTTTCCTTCAAGATATAAATCTTTTAGACTAGGATAAGCTGAAATTTGTGGTGAAATTCTCTCTTAGAAATAGATATTATCCAGAACCTATAGATTTGGAGATTACCGTGTTGCTATTTCTTGTATTGAATTAATTACTTTTTATTTATTTAAGAAAATTTGATGAATATAGATTTATATGTCAACTTTTAAAAAAACTGTTTTTCATTATATCCTAAGTATCTTCATATAATTGTTATCTTTAGATGGATGTAAGGGATTATGACACTGCGTTCTTTTTTCAATTTTCTTTTTCAAAAGGGATATATGTACATAATGTGATTTACCCTGCTATTAGATTGTTAAAATTTAGTATTTAAAAATAATATTAGCATTCAAACGAAAAACAAATTACTTGCACTTATAATAACTCATTTATTTGTGTCTCTATTACGCTATTCATACTTAAATTTGCTAAATAATACTGTGTTGTATAAGAATGTACCAATAATTCAAAAAAAGCATTTATCGGTTTGTAATAAAAATCTGTTTTTGTAAACAAATTGAATTCTGTATAGAAAAATTGAATTTATATGTTACTTCTTCTCTGTAGTACAATCTTTTTTCATATAATCAAAATCAATTTGAATGAAATCAAAGTTAAGTAAATAAGTATAACTTCTTCAGAGTTGCTCTTAAATAGAATTTTTAAACATGAGACGTGTGTATAAAAAGGTGCATAGAAAAGTCTAAAAGAAAATTTTGGCACCACTTTAACATTTACTGGAAAACTGGTGTTAAAGAAAAGTATGGCCAGTAAGTTTCATTCGATTTTATTTCCTTACTTTACAAGTATTATTCTCTGATATCACATTCATCCTCGTGCACTCATTGTCCTAAACTGTACTAGAATTTATTAAAGAATTGTACTAATATAATTTAACAAAAAATAAAATCAATATTTATTCCTTTTATTTCTGAACATTTTATATATATATATATAAAGCGTTTTCAAACAATTTTAAAGCTGAAATACAAATACTTTCAGTACTCCAATTTTTTAAAAAAATAAGCCTTTTTTTTTCATTTCCTTGGTTATATTTTTCTTATTTTCTTTCAGATAAATAGAATATATTAATTCGATATATGCATTTGAAAACGAGATAGGATTATTAATCATCAGATCGGCTATTTGGATTATTAGGGGGATTAGAGGAATGTTAAATGAATTTTCTCTTGTATTTTCGGGTCACAATAGCAAAGTGGATGAAATCGCGGGTATTAGATGCCAATACAACACTGCTGAACAACCCTTGCACTTTAATAACTGGACTCGAGTGTAGAATGAAAGAATTAGATTCCAAATATTTTGGTCTATATCAAAACGCTTAAATATTTGAAAATGTAATATTTTTAATTTGGGACAATTTTAGAAACGTGTCCCTAAGTAAAGCAAAGTAATTTGGAAATACAAGATGTGCTTATTCGTTTTTCAAAGAATAATCAATATAATTACAAGGAATCATTCTACACACAACATCAAGTGGTGTGAATTTATTAACGTCGCATTTCACAGCAACGTGAAAACTATTGGTGCACTTGTGCTAGCATCTCACTATCTTAAGGGGGTTCCCCCATGTAAAGGGTTCAAAAAATCAAAAAAAAAAAAAATGTTTTCATAAATTGCTTCTTTAACATGTCTAGGATACGGCGGTAAAATGATTTTTTAAAATTTGAAGCCGTTATAATGAAGCAGGTGTTAGAAGAGCAGCTGTTCGGCGCGCTAAGTTAAGATTTTCATTGTTTTAATCGGCCTTGAAACTTTTTAAAAGCGTTTTATTAAAACTGTTTTTCGAACTTTCCTCCAACCTATCTCAAGAACATTTTGACCGAATGACTTCAAATTTATAGGGTTGACTCAGCAAAAATATACGCACCAAATAAACTACGACCATTCCAAAACGCAAAATATTTCTATACTTCATAACAAAAAACATAAAAAAAAAAAACACATGAAATTCGAAACTTTTTCTTCAGAGGTCTACCAAAAATCCAATTTTTCATATTTTTAATTGAGTATAGTTCATTCAGTGCATTTAAACTTATAGATTAAAACACCGTTGATTTTCTTTTTATTTCACATTAGCCAATCAGCCGGAATCGTTAAGGAAGAAAGCGTACCTTTTTTCGTGGCGGGTGTGTACACAACCCTATAACTCACATTCTATTGGATATTTAAGGCTAAAAATGTATATACATACTATTAAGATAAATATAAATAAAGATAAAAAACGTAAAGTTCTATCATTTTACTGTCGTCAGAAAAAATTTCCTAAAAATGCTTAAAAAACAGGCCGTCACGGGGGTGAACCCTCTTAATTCACACACCACTCTCACGTGAAGGCTGTAAGCCACGAAATAGCCACCTTAGCTTAGTGGTTATAAGTTTGAGACTTAATGCCACTGAAGATTCGCCGTGTAGGGTGCCGCTTTCACCGCATGTTTAATCTATTAAAGCTCAAACGTCCTCCCGGTAGAGTAATATAGAAAGAACTCAGAAGTCATCTTTGTCACTTGATCGCTCAAAATTAGGAATTCTGTTTCCAATAGCACTCGTGTTGCTCCAAAGTGCTACATAAATTGAGGACCGTGGGTAGCCTAGTGGTTAGAGCATCGAACTCCAGACCGGAAGGCATGAGTTCGATGCCCAATGCCACCAAATACCCTCCGAGTACACAAGGAGTACGTGCACGATAAATCAGTGGGTTCGAAAGTCTTGTGGGTTGAATCACGAGTACAGGGGACTGGAGAATATTTCCCTCCCCTTCAGTTCCATGCCGAAATTGTGGATGTGGAGATAGGTGGTGTCGCCATCTATCGTCCCTTCGGGGAATTTTACCGAGCTAATTCGTACTGTCACCTGTATGGTGCTCAAGGTCAAGCCCCTTCCCACGGTGAATTTCGTGAGCCTCGATCTGACTATGTCAAACAGGTGGCATTAGAAACAACAACACATAAATTGAAATCAAATCAAATTAAACCACGAAAGATTTAACATACATTTTCTCTTCTTCAGAGCGGGTCTTTATTGGCACTAGGGCTAGAACTCATGAAATACTGCTCATGAGTTCGTCACCTTGAGCACTAGGCTACCGCGGCTCCCAAAATCAAGTAGAAAAATCATTGGAAAAATTTACATTGATCGTTCAAATACAGTACCTAAACAAAATAAGTGCATATTACTTGTTATTGCTCCACATCACAGAAGAAAAGTGCCTCGTAAACAAAAATCAAATATCGCTTTATTAGTTCAAAGAAAAAACACAAATAAAACCGCGCAAGAAGAGGAATAGATCGACAAAAACTTTGACAGATACTTAGGCCTCCCCTGCCCCCTTTTTTTTCATTCTATATTTTTTTTTCTTTTTTTTTTTCACTTGCTTCATCTGGCAACAAAGCTTCTATCCAAGAAATTCCCGACCCCTTTTCAATTACCGGATCGTGATGTATCATGAAGGATTTAAACAATTCGGCGAGTGATAAAGGAAAAAGAAGATGGAACCATCTGCTCTACGTTCAGCCAAAAGAAAAAAGAAAGAAAAAAAACAAATATATATATATATAAAGAATTTTCGAATGCCATTATCTAAGGAAGCAAAGAGGAGGGAAGGGAAGGGGATTTCACGTATCGAAAAGAAGTGTAGAATCTTCTCGATGGCAGCAAGAAATGAATTGAAGGGCTTCGAGACGAAATCGAAACTTTGAATGTAGGAGGTGAAGTTGAAAAAGTTTTTGTATGAAAATTGCTTAAATTTGAGTTTTCAAGCGACGGAATATTTGAAGGTGTTCTTCCGTGCCACATTTGAATGATAGTTGAGTGAGAAAATTGTTAACAAAAAAAACTATTCTTGGAGTTGTAATATGACAGGAGCTAGTTTGGGGGAAATATGTTAGAATTATCAAAGTTAAAAGGAGGTGATATGATTCATATAATAAAATCTTCGATTTAATTTTTTTATTATTTTTTTTTACTTTTAGCCTATGTATATATACTACGTAAAGCAGTGTTCGTGTTTAAAATTCTACAAAAAACTGACCAGTTAATTTTTTTAAGGGAAAACTTAAAAAATTATGAGGGGATTTTATAAAATGTTTCACCTCTCTCCTACAACAATTGACTTACACACAATAAATTTTATTTACAAGTATGTCAAGCTATACCTAATCAAAGTTAGTATGGGTTTCCTTTTAACATGATTGATATTCGTAAAATAATTTTTTTTAAAAAATGTTTAATGAAAATTCCTTGTAACAAGTATGAATTCTAAATTCAGCTATTTTTAAAAGACATAAGAATTGCTTTGATTCAAAAACCCATACCATTTTTCGTTACATGTACTAATGATAATACATTGAAAAAATATCAAAGTTTTTAGCACAATAAAAAAGACTAAGCATTTGAAATGAAGGTAAATTAGTTTTATTTTTTTCTTTCTGAAGTAAATCAGTTTAAAGTTTTTATTTATAATATTAGGATCTGGTGAATAAAAACGAACATAAAAGTTATCATATCCCTAGATTTGTTTTTAACTTGGAGTTTTCAAATTGTGTGAAATTATAGAAAATTATATAAAGAAAATAATTTAGACTAAAAAGAGGGATTTTTTTTAAAACATTTTTGACTGATTTTTGTCAATTGAATCGTACTGTGCTCCCTTAACGTTAATTCTATTCGCTTCTAACAAACAAAATAAAAAATACTTTTCTTTGAGATTTAATGTTCGTAATATAACAAAAACTAGTTTGAGAGACTTACGTGAGAATTTACAGAGCAAGTGTTAACTGAATTATTTTCTTAAGCACTTTAAATGATTTAATTTTAATGTCGGAATATTTGTTAAAATATACAATATTGTATACGATGTTGTATCAAATTGCGACTTTCTTTGGAATGTATTAAATTAGTAAGGAATATTTGCTATTTAATAATATTTAGTTATTAAGAGCAATTGTACTTAAATAACATTTAATTAAGACTAATATTACTTCTCAGGTATATAAAGCACCAGACATACACCCAACTTTATACTAATTGTTATTACAAATTGCATATAGGAATTCCCAAAAGAGCATCTAATGATTGTCTCGATAATAACTGCTTTTATTGATATATATATTAGCTGCAATTAATTTAACTTTGGTGAGACTAAAGGATGCCAAACTTTGACCTCGTTCAAATTATCAATATAACAAATTGGCGCTTGCTTAATGTAGATTTCGTTTTTTCTCTATATAAGGATATTGTTCTTATTATGAAATTCAATCAAATGCATTCAATGGACATGTATTTCAGTAGTCTACGTTTCATGTGTTAATTTTATCCTTCTATTTTACGCAAATTTGGCGTCTTTTATTTAACATAAGAATAATGCCAATGATGGAAATATTTATTTTCGCTTGTCTTACTTTTAACTTACACTTAAAATAATATTAAGCTTTCGAATCATAAAGAAAATAAGAAATAACCCAATCTTCAAAATTTTAGAGTGTAAATTGTTAGTTGTGTTATTTAACAAGTAATATAAAAAAAAGTAAGTCTCAATTCCTGCTTAGATCAACAGAGAAAATTTTTATTTTAGTTACTTTTTATTAAATAGTTACAATTAATATAAATACGTATATACATAAGACAGAATCACAATATTAAGTGACAAAATAGAAAGCGTGTTTCCAAATATTTTCTTTTCTAAATATGATATTGGACTATTTTGTTTTATTCATTACGATTTATTCATTAATTAAATTTAATTATTCTAATAAAATAGTGTAATAAAACAGAAATCACATTCTCAGAAATCAGGCCATCCCATGTGGGACTCGAACCCTTGACCTTTAAATTAGAAATCCAAAGCGCTATCTACAGGGACACTACGAACAATTTTCCTTTCCATATATGCTGTTGGACCATTATTTTTGTTTGTTATTATTTATTCATTTTTTAATTTAATTAATGAATTAATATTTGAAAAAATTGTATTAACATCAACTGTCATCCACTACGTTTAAAAAAATGTATTTGAACTTAATGGATGAATAGAAAGTATTTCATTAAAGATTGAAATTTTGAACAAGATATCTATAGGAAGAGAGTGAACTAAAAGTAGGAATTGAAAAATTACATTCAGGCTAAATTATATATTGAGATCATGTTTAGAAGTTTCGTTTTAGACTTTAAAATTAATGTTAGATGAAATAATTTTTATTTGAAGTCCGATTTTTAAAAAAAAAAACATTAGATGTCATTTTTAACATAGTTAGTTTTATTTAGAGAATTAGAAATTAACCCAAATAAATAACACTTGATTTTCACATGTTTTTTTATTACAGATACTAATAGACGAATATATTTTTTGTTGTTTTAAAGATTCAATTTTAAGAAAAAAATGTTAAAATATTTCATTTATAAAATGATTGAACATCTAAAATATTTGCTCTTTTTAAGTGGGCATATAATATTTCTTATACCATCGTTTTTATTGAAGTAATGTTAGATATTTTTTTAACTAGCTTATATATATATTTCAATATAAAATCCATACTGTGTTTTGTAAAAAGTGTAGTGTAAATAACGTAAGTTTTGAAATTAAGCGAATTAAGCATAAAAAAACTTTGTTATACTGCAGTTTTAAAAATTACTTTTTTAACAACTTTTTT
>BMAV01013483.1:239847-250941 GCA_019973955.1 Trichonephila inaurata madagascariensis | reverse complement strand
ATATAGAGGTTCGTTATATAGAGATTCGACTGTAATTTCAAATTTGAGGTAGGAGTTAGAATGTAGGAATTCGAATGTAGTTTAATTAGTTAGTAAACTAATTAATTAGATAGCTTAAAAAATTAACAAAAAAAAAATATTAAAATTAGGAAGTATTTGAATGTACATGGTGATTTCTTAGAACACTGAGTTGTATAAAAAGGAAATAAATAAGATGTAAATTTATTACATGGAGTCAGAATAGAAGCTTTAAGGTTTAAAATTAAATTTGGAACGTGTCAAAATTTCTTTATACGCTTTTTAGGCTTAACATTTTAATGTTATAATACAACTTTATTCTGTATCAAAACTTTTCGAGAAAAAAAATCAAATAACCCCTGAACTGAAACGAATAAAGAAATATTTTAATAAGTAAAAACATTAGTTAGCAATAGCAGTTTAATATATAAGTAGCTGTTTAAATACTTTGGGTGAAAAATTGTTATATTTTCTTATAAATCGTTTAGTGGTTCTCTTGTTATGCAATATCCCTTTAAATAAATTGTTTGTTCTTATTGTGACTGATAACTGTTTCCGTAACTGATTTATAAAATAGGATTTCCGAATAATAACAATTTCCCAGTTTGTGTTTTATCTTGAAGTTTGCTGCTATACTTGTATGATCCGCATCTTGTTGCCGAAATTAAAAATGTGTTGGATAAAGTTGAAATGTTGTTACTTTACATAAAAGTAAATATGCAGAAATTTGAACTTGATAATCGGCAAAAGATAACAATATATTCAAAAATGCAATTATTTCTGAATTAAATGCTTTTTAAAAAAATATTTCTAAGTGGATAAGAATATTGTAACAAGTTATGTTGAACAAATTTCTTTCTTCAAACAGGCTAAATTCATGTGACGTCATAATCACATGATAAATGCAAGCACGTGTTCCCAGCCAATCAGTTCATGCGCTTCCCTGTTGCTAACTCTTATTTTTTGCAAAAATTTTCTTTTGAAAAGTAAATATTTGTCAACAATAAGAAGGCACATAGATAAGCAAAATATATTTGTTTTAAAAATATACGCATAACATGACTTTTTTTTTTTTTTTTTTTTTGAAAAACTTCGAAGAATCTTAATGATTTTGAATTTCTTTACCCAATTATTAAATTTGAAATTTAATTAAGATTTACAAGCAGAACACAACGGGTTAAAATCCCGGTCTCATGGCTGGCGTGTCATGAGTTCGAGCCTAGTACCATTGGAAACCCGCCGTATGGAGGAGACCAATGCATGTTAAATTTGTCGAGGCTCAAATGTCCNGATATTTAGTGTCACTTAGATTAGAATACATGTATAAAATTGTTTTATAAGGACATTTTGACAAAAAAAATTAACTTAGAATAACCTTTTTTTCAAAATGTTCTCCTTTTGTGAAAAATGCTTCCATTATATAATAATATTTTGCCTGTATATAGCTCAGACCTCTGTACAGAGGCTCAACTATGATTTTTGAAAAATTCACGTTATTTTCCGAGTTTCAACCAATTGAAATATAATTATCGGCGTTTTTTTCTTAAAATTTCTCCCCTCTGTGTTGTCGTAAAATATGGATAAACCTACTTCTAAGTTATATATATATCAAAATTTTTCTAGTTGAGCCTCTGTACAGAGGTCTGAGCTATATACAGGCGAAATATTATTATAATAGAAGCATTTTTCACAAGAGAATATTTTGAAAATGGGTCATTCTATGTTTATTTTTTGTCAAAATAGTGTACTTAAATAATTTTTTATTGTAATACTATTCTTAAAACAATTTTATATACATTTTATAATCTAAGTGACACTAAATATCATGAAAATTATCCATTTATACACTTTTGCAAAATCACGGTTCCGAACGTAGTCGGATACTTTAACATACTTTGCAAACCGGTTAAAGACCACCTTTTTTTCCAAAAATTTCTGACACATTTTATGCATAGTCAAATTTTTTAAATTTAAAATTATTTAAGATACATGGAAATATTTTTGAAAATTTCTTCATTTTCAGAAAATTTTATCCCAAGTGTTTCAGCTTATTTGAAATTAAATGTTTTAATCTCAATATTTTAAAATCAAGAATAACAGAACAAATGGCGTTTCTTATTGCAAAGAGCAAACAAGACAATTTTTTGACTTAAATTTAAATGAGGGGCCCCTAAAATGTCTTCAGCGGACCATTCATGATACGCAGGCTATAAGTTGAAGACCCCTTGTTTACGGTATCTGACTATATGCGAAACTTTTTTTAAAATTTGGTATATGAGAATATTTTGTGGTTTTCGCATTTTTTTTTTTTTTTATTAAATCTAACAAGAGAACACCTAAAACTAAAGAAATATTATATTTTAATCTCAATATGGGAAAAAACAGGAGAAATTCTAAACAAAGAAATTACATAAAAGCGGCTGTGACTGTAAAAAAAATATAATGAACGAAGTTTTATTCTTTCAGCATTTATTTCCATTTATTTTTTTAAATGGCCAAGAAGAAAAATTAGATTTTTAGAAAAAAGAGAAAATTTTATCTTAATTTCTGTATGAAATCACTAAAAATAACATTTTTAGATATATATAAATGGTGGTAATTTTTTAAATACAATATTTTCTTAAGAAATAGATCAAATCTATTTATATATATGTATATATTTTTACTCAAAACATTCACAAAATTTTCCGAAAAAAATGGAATTTTCTTTACTGCATATAACTAAGAATAATACTTAGCAGAATGCGAAAAGGGAAGAATTTTATTTTAATTTGCAATTTTAATGTTTCCGCCCTATTTTTTTATTTTATAATTGTTGAACACAAAAACCTCTAAGTGTTTACTTTTTACAAGTACACTTTGCATGTTACGAAAAATTTGTGAGAATTCTCTCACACTTACCAAAACATTTCGTGTTTGTACTTCCTTTTTAAGTGGTTGAGGATTTTGTGTGTATGTGTACATGCATTTGTGCATACACAATTCGAAGCATGGTATAATACTAAGTCTTACATTGCAATGAAGACTCAGATGATATCGGCTTTTTGGATTATCTATCTATTATCATTTATTCTCAAGCAACAATTAGAACATCGCCTTGCCAATCCCTGTTCTTGATTGAATATTCTCAAGAATCTAAATTGCAGCCTTCAATGAAAAATTCGCGCCTTCACTGCAAAGAAACTCCCGGATGAGAAGTATTTCAGTACCATGGATAAAATGCAAGTCTTAAAAATACTATAGCACTAATAATCTCACAGTAAGAACTAAAAATGTATGCAAATCAAAGAAAAAAATACCAGTGCTCGTACAGCGTCCGGGGAAACCTTTTGTGACCAGCTTTCGGTATCCCATACGATATAATACCAGCAAACCAGTTAAGGGGTTAATGTCTCACACAAAAAAAATTCAGTATATTAGAGACGAGATGAACTGTTAAATTTATAAATACCTGTGGTGAATTAAAATCAAATACTGCACATTAAAACTCCATTTTAAATTAAAAATCATATTAGTTATGTTTCTATTTCAAGGGATTATGTTTTGAGTGATTTATTTGCTTCTAATAAAAAATGAAGAAAATACATTTATATATTAATGTTAGTAATTTATTACCAATAAGCCTACAGAAATGTAGAAAACAATTACTTATATATAACTCAATCCTTACTTCTACTAACGTGGATAATGATATAAAAATTTAAGACCCATTTATTAAAAATGAATGTTTATATAAAATTATACATGCATACGCGCGCGCGAAGGTAATAAGTAACAAAATATATTAATGACTCGTAACCGTAGCAACATACGAATATATTGAGTTTCACTACCAGAAAAATCAATAAATCTATAGGGAAAATTAAAAAACATCGTCTATCAAGCATTTCAAAAGTATCTGTATATCAAAACATATAGGGTTACTTTTAAGTAAGTAAACATTTAATTCACATTTGTCTGTTGGAGGAAAATATACCGTATAATTCTCATTTAACCCTTATAATTTTAGAGTGTGTTTGAGATTAAGCATGTGTTATATAACCATTCTAATATTTTCCTTTTCTACGTCTGGGTGTTTAATCTTTAGTAGAGACACTGAGAGGTAAATTTGTGGGGTTGTAGAAACTATTCTCATAAAATCTGGATCATACGAAATTCTATATAATAAAACTATAAAAAAAATCCTAATAAAATACTGAATTTAAAATGTAAACAAACATAAGGGTATGTAGATCAGTTATTTTAGGAGGGAGGGTAAAGGTGATTTTTTTAAATAATATCATGCTCAATAAATAAAAGGGAAATTTACCCTTCCGGAGTAGGAAGTATTAATGGAAAATTGTAATTTAATGCTAATTATCAAATCAAAATATTTTGACTTATATCACCACTTTTAAAATACAGATAAGTCTTTATTTTGTAATGCGATTTGCTTGAGTGAGTGAATATTAACGTCGCACTGTTCAGCTACACGAGGGCTTTTGGTGACGGACCACGTAATTCTGAACCATGGTCAAGTGACGGGGACGACACCTGAGCTGGCACTTCCTCTCCTAAGTACCACACCACACCAACGGAAGAATGTTTCAGCTTTCGAAAGATTTAGTGTGCATCGCTGCCCTACACGGTGGGTCTTTAGTGGAGTGGTACTGGACTCGAACTCATGACATGCCTGCCATGATCCGATACCTTGACCACTGAGCTACCGACGATTGAATACGATTACTTATACGATTTGAAGATAGTCGTATTTTATAGTGCAACCGCGGTAACCGAGTAGTTATGATGACAAACTTGTGGATGGCGTAGTCGACACGTTGGTTCAAATCCTAGTATTACCGAAGATATACTGTGTAGAAGAGCTGATGTATATTAAATCTGTCGAGACTTAGCCTTCGTGTAGTCGTGGTGTGGAATTTTGAAGAGGTAAATGTGCCAGCTCAGGTGTTCACGTCATTCGACCGAGGCTCAAAATTACCTCGTATAGCTCCAAAGTGCGATGTCAATAAAAAATTAAATCCTGGTAGACTGGGAGAAGCAAATAATCATGGAAGTAAAATTTGGTTGACGTTGTAACTGTCGAATCATGGGTTCTTGCTATTATGAGAATCAGGACATCATACACATTCAAATAATCAATTTTTCAATTTTAGTATTAAAAAATAGTGCATATTTTTCTGAATCTAAAAGTGTTTTACACTTATATGCTCGTGGATAAAATAACCTTAAAATATGAAAAAAGTAAGTGACATAAATGTAAAGAAATGTTTAGTTTTTCACTTTTTATCCAAAATATAATTTTTTGCTTTTAGGTACACTTTTAGAAAACACTTTTGCACTATAGGGTTCCAAATTTTTTATACTTCTACACAGGATACCTGCGCATATTCTATGAAACTTTTTTTTAGTCTAAGTAGTACTCGTGCATAGTTTTTAAGAAAACAGTTTTATGTATAAAAAAAAGGGGGAGAATAAAAATTTTCATAATTACAACATTTTATAATTTTGTTAAAGAAACCATTTTAATATTTTGCTAAAAAAAATAGGGTCGGTATATTTTGTGTATTGTTTAATGCTTGTGCAAAAAATATGTTGCATATTTAAGAGATACATTTTTTTAGAAAATGGTACCCCTAAACACACACATAAGCATGTATTATGAGATCTCAAAAATTATGCCCAACATAAATTAAACAGAAAAAAAATTTGTGACTAAAAAATTATTTTTATATTTCTACAGAATGATTAAAATATCTTTATTAATATTACAAAAAAATCTGAATTCTATTGGAAACTTTTAAAGATATATGCCCCACAAACACAAAGAGTCTTATTTTTGTCATTTTACTCTTTGGAGTATGTCTTGGTACTCTTAAGTTCCTTGGTTAGATGGATTAATGCACGTTAAATGTGCCGAGGCTCAAAGTAATGTCAGCGTATTGTGAAAGTTTCGAGAATGGGATGCTAGTTCAGATATCGTCCTCGTCTTTGGATCGAGATTTTAAAGTACGACGTTCGTCACCAGTAACCCTCGAGTAGTTTATTAGTGCGACGTTAATAAAAGTCAATCTAGTATATTACAACTTACTATGAGCGTTTATTTTATCATAAAAGAAGTCAAAAACCAGTTGAAATTCATCAACAATGAATATTCTTAAGCTGTGTGGGATAACAAAGCCTAGAAAATTGATATTTTGCAATCACTTCAATAAAAATAGTACAGCTGTTAAATTAACAAGAAGGGTACATCATTAATAATTTCATTGCAGATGAACAGAATTGTTATCATTTTTAATAATTTCGAGGATGCAAAATTAAGATATTAACTGGTTCATTAATTACCATGACTAATTATAACTTCGAAAAAAAATAAATTTCTATAGCACAACTTGAATTTTATGTAACAATCTAAATAGCTTATGCTCAATTTTCTTTTATATGATCATTAGTTTCAAAGATATTTCAGGAAAATTGCTCTGTTAGGGAGACAAAAATCAGATTAAGATAAGCAAATCATAATGGCTTTTCCTTTTCTTTATGCTGCTTGATAAGTTAACTTACAATTGAAGTGCCACCTATCAGGTATAGTGGTTAGTGATGCTGACTGCAGTGCCGTAGAGCCTGGGTTCGAATCCTGGAGAAGTCATGGATGTTTGTAAATGTATAGTGCCTTAAGGGCATGAGGATACTCTAAATAGCCGTCGAGCCGCAAGTTCTCTCGTGAGGTTGGTGGAAGGAGAAGAGAGGTAGGAGGCCTTTGGCCATCCTCAGGGTGATCTCCCTCAAAATTGGGGAGGGATCGAGCCAAATCGTACTGTCACCTGTATGGTGTTCAAAGCTATGGCTAGCGACAGGCGTGCAACTTGCCACAACGAATTTCGAGACCCTTTATCTGATTATACTGTGGATCAGGTAGCGTAAGTAACAAAATGATTGAAGTTTGTGAGTTAATGCATGATCTCTTACATAGAAACTTTTATGAATATTTCCTGGACTTATACACAAAACTGCATGAAATTTTGGAGTTAAAAGAGTTTCAGGAGACATACGAAATCCAAATATACAAATATTTTGGAACATGACAATTGACTTTTTTTCATAATTGTCTTTCATAACCTATATTTCTTTTACAACAATATTAATTTCTTTCAATTATTCTACATTTTTAAAGTTGTGAAGAAATCTATCAATCAGTGTAAAAGTATCCTTGAAAGATGTTTAGAAATTTCTCTATTTCCACAAGTCTGAGGACATTAAGAAACCCATTTTAAGTCCCTATAGTTCAAAAACTTTTCATAAGAATTTTAGTGAAATTGAAATTTAAGTTAATTTATAAAAGCTTTAAAAAAAAAAGAGAAAAAAAAAATAGAATTCTGTAACTGAAAAATTTTATTACATGTTAATTAAAATATTAGCTTTATAGATTAATTCCATCCACACCATTAACATCGATGCCACACAAATTTGTTAACTCCAATAAAAATTACAAAATTAATAAGGTTATCCCATTTTGTCTATGATTGTATACATCATAAGCAAATTAAAAAAAATGATTGATTTCATTATAATTTTGTCTGGAATTCTTGTTCAGAATCCTTTTATGTAACCAAACGAGGTTGAATCCACCAAACAATTTTGAGTTGACTAATTTCACTAATGGGTCACTTAAAAAAATCACATCACGCAGACGATAATTAACAAATAAAATTAAATTCATTTCGAGAAAATATCGAATTGAAAATTTTATTTACAAAAACCGTTTCAACTAAATAAAAATTAATGCACAAATTGGCTAAATCCTAATTGATTTTTGACTAAAACGTGTATTCGTATTTGGAATTTAATTTTGTGTTTATATGCTTATATGATAATTGCAAATATCCATTAAAAGTATTAAAAACATTCCTTTTAAGTTTTTTTCCCTATTTAATTATTGCTACGAAGAATGATTTCAATGAGAGCTAATTTTTTTTCTACATTTGATTCACACACACAAACAAAAAACATTTATAAGGTGGTAAATAAAGTTAACTTATCCTTATTGTCTTTTCAGAGGACGTTGAAGTCTTCTCTTGTGCCTACAATTCCTTTTTAAAAAATTAATTCAATTCAATGATATTTTTTTCAAAAGGATTTCAATGACAATAACATACCCAGCATGAAAAGGTAACCCGATTCATTAATATTTCTCTTTCTAAAAAAATATAATTCAATCATTATAATACATTTAGAATTCGTAATTTATTTAAAGTCACTAGAAATTACTTTGCAAAATTAATTTTGATTTTTTTTTTTTTTGGAGAAAATGTATTATTACGAGAACTTTTTATGTATGCAAAATCATCATTTGTATTTTTATTGACTTTTTTAGTTTGCTTTTATTTTTAAAATATGTAATAAAGGAGAAAGTTGTTATTCATTCAATGAGATTTCTATAAATTACCAACATTTTTTTACGCCTTTATTTCATTCTTGTGAGCATTCAAGCACATTTTTACTTTTATAGTATGTATTCATTATAGTATATATAAAAACATTTTATACTTACCATTTAAAGAATTATTGTTTTCGGTAATAAATTCTTAATCGGATTGCTTTTTAGTATTAAATAATTATTAAAATACATTTTGGCGGATTTTTATATTTTCTTGTGAATCGTTTGGTAGTTATAATCATACAGTTCTAAGATATTCACACACACATATATATTGGGTTGCTCATTCGGAAAGTAATTTCGTTTTTTCTTGTGAAAATTAAAGACAATTTTTATACAGTGAATAAATATTTTATTAAATTATGTGTTGCCGATTCTGGTACAATTTTTTTGCACTCTTTCTGGCAGTACCATGATTCCACACTCATAAAAATTTTGTTCTTTTCTGGAAAAAACTGATCCAGATGATTTTTGACTTTCTCATTTGAAGTATAGGTTTTATCCTTAAAAGTATTTTGTAGAGCCCGGAACAAATAATAATCATATGGATCCAGATCTGGTAAATATGGTGGGTGTGGCAGTATATTCCATTCAAGCAGTAAAAGTTTTTGGCGAATTACCACACTTGTATGAGGTCTCGCCTTATCTTAATGAAACACATTTTTTTTTTTTTTTGTTGATCAATTATTGCTTCTTTTTTTTTTAAGTGAATCATTCAGTTTGTCCTGCTGATGAGATCACACTTCAGAATTAATCATTGTGTTGACAGTAAAATCAGAAAAAAAAACGAGTCCTTTGAAATCACACCAAACAGATAGCTTCACCTTTTTTTCATGAATATTGGCTTTCGAAATCCTTTCCGCCGATTCATCTTTTTTTTTTCTCCGTGATCTCTTGCGTTTGACATTGTCATAGACCAGGGATGGCGAACCATTGGCACGCGTGCCATTGATGGCACGCGGCGCATTATTTCGGGTACGCCACCAATTAAAACGATCAACCGCGACTGATTCTTCAATCAAGGAATTTTCAGTAAGATTTTCTCAGTTCAAAGAATTATCAGAAATGTTCAAGTTTATTATGTACCCTGATGGGACATCATTTGATAAACTGAACTTGCCCCAATTAGACTGGTTGAAAATTGAAAAATTTCAAATGCAACTTATTGTGTGTGTGTGAATTCCTGTCTAGTTCAATAGGGATTCAAAAATTTATTGAAACAAGGAAAAAGTTGGAATTGATTGAAACAGAAAGATTAACAAGCAATATAAGTAAAAATGTCAGTAACGAAATTTTGGAAATATTAAATTCGATTATAGATATGTTTAACTGTTAGAAGAAGCTGTCCCTTGCTATTTTAACCATATTTTCATCAACCTATGCCTACGAGTCATTATTTTCAGAGATGAATAACATTAAAGACTCGCTTAGAAACCGTTTTAAAAATTACTTCAATTCAGCATATATATATATATATATAAATATATACTTTCTGCTAAAAGTAACATCTTCCCCATTCCTAATATAATTTATTTGTCATCTAATCTGTGTGTGTGTGAAACAACTGAAATCACACTAACGTTACTTTATATAATTTGAATTACACGTTTAATAAAACATTTATTACTATAAAATACAAAACGTATTTTTCTGTTGTAAATAAAGAGAGTTTTGTGTTGTTAGTATTAGTTTTATTATTTTTTTTCCAATAATCGGAAACCAAAACGATTTGACGGCACGTCTAAACCTCATTAAGCATTTCTTTAGAAAAATGGCACATTGATCCATAAATGTTCGCCATGCTAATTCCCCTTTCTCTTTCTCTCGTCCTCAGTGATGATGCGCCTCAAAAATAGATAACTTTCTTCACGTTTGAGAAGAAACGTGAATAACACGTTTCCGTGAGAACATGAAAAACTCATATGTCGAGTTTGAGGTTAAACCTAGGCCTTTCAAGTGGTCATGAACAATTAAATTCTATAATTTAACCTCTCTCAGTGATCCCACGAGTTGTTATTCACTTATTTGCTTCAATTAATGCCTTTATTGTGTCTATCACCTTCCAGAACGTGGAGTATCTTCCGCAACAAAAATGCCAAATCGAAATTTTGTAAGCCAGTTTTGGCATACTGTCAATACATCTTCTCCATACACACCAGCTAATTTTTTTCTTGCTTTAACAGCACCTTTATCTTTTCGACAGTAAAAAAGTAAAATATACCGAAAATGCTGATTTTCACTCTTCAATATCTGAAAGGCACCAGTCAGAATCAATCGGACTTTTTCAGAAGCAAGTCTTGCTATATCATCTCTTAAGACATATAATGATTATGCGGCTTAAGTGCGAAATTGTGGGTGTGAAAAAATATAATTAAATACTCTATCTCAGTGGTTCTTAAATTTTCGATCGCTGCGGCCCTCCTTTATGTATCAGCGTGACATCGCGGACCCCGAACATTTTAAACATTCCTCCCCAACTTCATATTCTTGATCAAAATACGGGCTGCGGTAGCCCAGTAGTCAAGGTATCGGATCATGGCAGACATGTCATGAGTTCAAGCCCAGTACCACTAAAGACCCGCCGTGTAGAGCAGCGATGCACGTTAAATCTGTCGATAGCTGAAACTTCCTCCCGTTGGTGT
>BMAV01013483.1:220091-237441 GCA_019973955.1 Trichonephila inaurata madagascariensis | reverse complement strand
TTATCGAACTACTACTTACCATAAGGAATTTACGGAAATCTATTAGTATTTTTATATTTATCTAAGCAAAATAAAATATGCAATTTATTTCATTAAGGAAATCTAAATATTACGTCAAAGTTAATATAATTTCACACACATTATCGTGGTTAAATCTCTTAATACGAATTATTCTCTTATAGAAATAAAAAAATGTGTAGTTTTTTTCTATTTTTAGTCATTTTTTTATGCTGACTTTTCTTGAACCTAAAAAATAAATCTCCTAGGAAAAACAACTATATTCTTACTGCTGAGTCCATTATTTTCCGCACATATTTCAAAATTATGCCAGGAAATAAAAAAGGGGATATTTGTCAAATCGCTTTACTTTTATTTTTCAATAAAGTGTAAATCCTAAATCCTGAAAAATCAGGTTAACTCACGGCAGCCATTTTGGATCCGAAACGCAGGAAAAAGAAAATGTTGAGCTAGAGTAATAGCATCATTAGTGATAAATTTGCAGTAAATTTCTGTTCCCTGTCTCAAATTAGAAGATTTTTTTCCTTCCTTTTACATGGAGTATTTCAAGTATCTTTTTCTTATCTTAAATGCCTTTTACACTTTTTTTAATTATTTTATATTTTAACACATTTAATATGGCCGCGGTAGCCGAGTGGTATAGGTATCGGACCGTGGCTTACATTGTCACGAGTTCGAGCCCAATACCACTAAAGACCCGCCGTGTAGGGCAGCGATGCACGTTAAATCTGTCGAGAGCTGAAACGTCCTCCCGTTGGTGTGGTAGTTAGGAAAGGGGGTGCCAGCTCAGGTGTCGTCCACGTCACTTGACCATGGTTCAAAATTACGTGGTCCGTCGCCAAAAGCCCTCGTGTAGCTAAACAGTGCGACGTTAATAATCAATCAGTCAATCAATCAAACACATTTAATATAGACCTTAATAATATACAGTGAAAATCGCTTAACACGAAACTGAATGGAGTGAAATATTTGTTCGTGTTAAAAGAATTACGCATTAAAGGATATTGCAAAAAAATCGTATATATCAACAAAATTAAATTATAATTTAATTTGTTTACCTAGATATGTGTATATATGCATGTATATTTAATAAAAACCAATGAAACAAAAACATTCACAAGAAAAAGAAAGTTAATACAAGATTTTCAAATTTTTTGAAAAACAAAATATTTATTTAGTGTTTGGAAAATAATCTGATGTTTTTCTTTGCATTGTTTTTTAGCATCAAATTATTCGATATGATCCATTTTGTTATTCATTTCACCCTTGGAATGTGTATCTAAATAATTGCGTATACTTTTCATGACGTTCCTCATTTCGGATGTTGAGGGAACAGGAGTTGTGCATTATTCATCTCATTTTCATCATCGGAATCAATAGTATCAATGATATTTTTTGAGCTTTGAACAAACTTCAAAATGTCCTTGTCTGCCATAATTGGGGCTGTACAAACATTATCATCTACTGCAACAAATTCTTCCTATGATACAGTAGAACAGTCTGATAATGCAGAAACTTACTGAAACATCGGCTGGTGTTTTCCGTATTTTGTTCATTCCCAGAAGGGAAATATTTTTGTGTTAAAAGAAAATAATGCATGAAAATACATAGTAGTTTGTCGGAACCGCTGTATTATTTCGTGTTAATCAATATTTCGTCTTAAGCGTTTTCGCGTTAAACGTATTTCACTGTATACCAACAACCCTGCTGGGTCACATGAGTATTGCATTACATCAATTATTAGTATTTTGTTGTTGTTCAGTTCAGTTCTAGTTTTGTGGGATATGGAGCAACAAAGGCTATTATCTCATTTTGTTGTTGTATTGCCAGCTTCTAGCTGTTTACTTCTACTCGATACAGAGTTGCCTTGAACATAGACAAAATTCCTTATTTATATATTTATTTATTCAGGAGGATCAAATCCACCCAGAGGGTTTAAAGCTACCAGCTTGTCCTCTGAGTAGATTGGAAACAATACATAAAATAATACACAAACTGCCAAATGGCATCGAAAAGGGCAATATGTAAAAGGAGTACAATAAAAAGAATAATAAAGTAAAAAAACTGATGTCCCTGCAAAAATGTAGAAAGAAGAGAAAGATTACAGATAGATTGGGAAATATTTAAGCAGAAGCCTTTTTTTCCTAAGGAATAATATTGTTGTCATATATATGCCAAAGAAGGAATAATTTTCTACGTAGTCTCTACAAAATGATATTTTTGGGCAATAAATGGGGACTGTGAAAAACGTAGTAATTGGGGCTCCCTAAAAACCATGTAAGCCATTAGGAGTGGAAAGCATCTTGAACCAATGAATTTAATTAGATAAAGAGCAATGATACGTGAGAAAAAAAATTTACTTATGATTCCAGAATATTTTTTACCTAATTTAAACAATCTCCTGAGATATATTAAAGTAAGAACTGGATTTACCTTGTGTAATTGAATAACATAGTACTTCTCATACACGTGCATTCACTATTATATGTTGCCATTCATCAAAATACAAATAATATCGATTCTGTATCAGATGCGTTTTTGAAACATATGAATGTTTTCCATCTATGAGCTACCTAGTGATATGTGTGTGTGTGTGGATACCTAATGATATGAAAATGTTATTGTGGAATCTTTCGTAAATTCCACGTAATATATTACCAATATTTGTTTTAAAAAGTAAACTTCTGATCTTTTTTTTTTTTTTTGTATAACAAATACTCTTTATTCATAACTCTTAATGTTTTCCTTAACACGTTAATTTTTGTGTAAAATAAACTATGAATATAGGACACTTGTCATACCGTTGAGTTTTCGAACGAAAAATAAAATGGCAGTTGAAAGCTAATTTTTCTTCATAAAACCTTAAAATAAGTTTAAGTGGCGTGATTTATGAAGATATTCAGATATATCTAAAATTATGTTGCTTTCCAAATAAGGTTTCCTGTTACATTTATTTATTTTTAAAAATTGTAAGCATGCATCGTGCATTAAAGAATCTTGTATAGAAATGTCATAAGAAATTA
Source organism: Trichonephila inaurata madagascariensis (assembly GCA_019973955.1). Lineage (NCBI taxonomy): Eukaryota > Metazoa > Arthropoda > Arachnida > Araneae > Nephilidae > Trichonephila > Trichonephila inaurata. The sequence continues at coordinate 234,400 of BMAV01013483.1, read as the reverse complement.
AAATAAATGTATGAAAAGTAGGTTATTCTAGGTAAATTATGATAATTTATTTTGAAGTCTTTTATTTCGCTTCCAAAACTTAAAGTATTTTGGTCAATATTATATTTCCTTCTTCATTTTTAAATGTTTCTTACAACTTGATTTCAATGTTCTTTTCCCTCCTGGGAAATTCTGAAGAATATTAAGACAAATTATCGTCCGCACAAACAACAGTTCTAAATTAAACACTCGAACAGTTTTAGCTCGCGCGGTAATTTTAATCAACCTCAATCATGGTTCTCTCGTTTGAAAGTTACCATTTTTTATGTGTCGCGTGACTTTTCAATTCTCCATTGTGTTTTAGAGAAAAAGGTTATGTTCCAATAAATGTTCTTGCAAACATTTTTAAACGTCTTAAATTTTAACTCTCTGCATAAGAATGACTTATTTTATTCGAGAATTTCTTCAATCTGTATGTTCGTGTCCTATACTAAAATAATACATTTTTGAGAAATTCTCTGAGAAATTCACCTTCGTTTCCGTGTTCATGTCATAATGTTTTTCCTTTTTCTTTATTTTCTTTCTTAATTAGTTAGTTTGACTAGGGTTTTACGAACGATTAGCCAGGATCAATCCCCCCCCCTCCCAAAACAAAAAACGCTTCTAAAAAATAATTCTTTACTCTTGAAATGTATGGAATGTCTTGTAACTTTTCAAATATAGAAGAAAAATTATTTTTAAAGCAATTAACAGTTGTTACGTCAGGATTAAATGTAAATTAACCGTTATCGTTTGGTGAAGTAGTATATGAACTACTCAGCAAGATTAAATGAAAATAATGTTCTTAATTTGCTGTTCTATTAATAAATATTTTTGGAATAAATGACGGCTTAGTTTGTTTCTTGGGGCCGTAAAATTAATGTAAAACGTAACTTAAATACGTAAAAACAAGAAAGTAACCATTTAAATAGAAAAATGGAATGTTTTTCATCCCATTCCACTTCTTTTGACTTCATTTCGAAGCCATGGTGGCTTAGTGGACATGGTCATGAACTTGTGGGTTCGTGCGTGGCGTGTCATGAGTTCGAGTCTTTGTGCCTCTGAAAACCCATTGTGTACAGGGATAGATGCTCGTTAAATATGTCGTAGCACAGTCCTCCCGTTGGCGGAGCGGAGTATTTTGGACAAGCTGGTGCTAACTGAGGTGTTTCCTCTTCACTTGAAAGAAGTTCAAAATTACGAGGTCCGTCTCCAATAGTTCTCGTATTGTAATATGGTTAGCGCTAACCCGAGAGGAGTGCACTTGATACTAACGTTAGTGGGAACGCGGGGCGATGGAGTCATCCCAATCCTTTCTTTTATAATTATTTTTATTGCACATGATACAAATCGTAATTCCAGTGAATAATTTAACTAAAAGAAAATATACTTATCTACTTTTAAGGTAACAGACTACGTTCAGAACCGTGATTTTAAAAAAGTGCATAAATGGATAATTTTTATGATATTTAGTGTCACTTAGATTAGAATACATGCATAAAGTTGTTTTATATAAGGGCATTTTGACAAAAAAAATTATTTAAATACAATATTTCGACAAAAAATGAACTTAGAATAACCTTTTTTCAACATGTTCTCCTTTTGTGAAAAATGCTTCTATTATAATAATATTTTGCCTGTATATAGCTCAAATCTCTATACAGAGGCTTAACTGTGATTTTTAAAAAATTCACATTATTTTCAGAGTTACAATTGAAATTATTATCGGCGTTTTTTTCTTAAAATTTCTCCCCTCTGTTGTCGTAAAACATGGATAAACCAACTTCTAAGTTATATATTTCAAAAGTTCTAGTTGAGCCTCTGTACAGAGGTCTAAGCTATATACAGGCCAAATATTATTATAATAGAAGCATTTTTCACAAAAGCAGAATATTTTGAAAATGGGTCATTCTATGTTCATTTTTTTTGTCTAAATATTGTACTTAAATAATTTTTTACTGTATAATACTATTCTTAAAACAATTTTATATACATTTTCTAATCTAAGTGACACTAAGTATCATAAATATTATCCAATTATACGCTTTTGCAAAATCATGGTTCCGAATGTAGTCGGATACCTTAAGGACTTGTCAATTTTTCTTTGATAATTTGAGAAAAAATTCTAATCAAACATTACTAAAATGTTTCTAATGTGTGCGTGACTTTAATAAAAGACACAAATCATAGACATTTTTCTCTAACATTACAGGAATGCTATTTTCTGTCAAAATTGTCTTATTTTGTTCAAGCTATTGTAGTTTTATTGTCCTGTGATGATCGACAAATAGCATGTTGAACATTTCTTTGCTTGTGTCTTTTTGACAGGGTGCAGTGTGTCATGTATTACACTTGTGATTTCATCTCTTACTTAGTGGAGGTTTTTAGGTAAAATTTGAAAATTTTTCTTTCAACTCAAACGGCTTCATGTTCATCGCTTTTCTCAAATTTACTTTCGCTATAGTGATTATTATGAATTATTTTATCAAGTTTTTTCCTTGCATTGATCAATTTCAACTTCATCTAATAGAGATCGCAAATGCTCTCATTTCTTTTTCAATTCCTACTATTAGCTCACACTCCTCTCTCTATATTTATTTATTTATCTTGGTGGAATTTTCAATCGTTAATAAAATACATTTTAAAGCGCTCAATTGATCTGAAATTTTATGTACGTGATTATTTTGGATGACAATACAGTAATTTAATTATAATTAATTAAAATTAATTGATTAAAACTAATTATTTAAAGAATTACAAATACAGCCACGTTGGCATCATTTTTGGCGACTTGTGTCAAAACTTGAAAAGATTTTTTTTTCTCACGTTTTAAAGCATTCAGTTGAACTGAAATTTTATATACACGACTGTTTTGGATGACAATATGATACTTTAATGATAATTAATAAAAATTAATGACCACTTAATGTTGTGATTCCGTCCTATGTATATACATATTTATATTAATTGTAACTGTTCAATAAAAAGTAGCTAAAATAAAAATTTTCTTTGTTGATCTAAGTAGGAATTGACTTAAAATTTTTTTTATATTACTTGTTTATATTCTGTTCATTTATATTTATAAAACATAATAAATCGTACAATACAGCAATCAAAACCACTAAGTCACTTACAGGGGAAAACTGTACCCTGTTTATAGAAAAAAAAATTTGGAACAAAAGGGATCGCGCGAGGAACTCAGTCACCTCAAGTACCTTAAGATTAAACGTTTGCCGCTCCCAAAGAAGAGGGAGATATGGGATAAATACAGTTTAGTTCCCATGAAGACTGTCATATAGAAGGATACTGACAAGGTCATTGGTAACATATAAACAGTTTTCACATAATTAAAGATCTCATGAGCCTGAGGTGACTCTGTACCCCACGTGATCACTCCCGGGTTCTCACTCTCCTGTCTTCGTTGCATACGAGAGAAGTAAAGAAAACCCTAAAAGTTTCTACTTTCGTTCTACATTTACTTCTTTGAAGAAAAGCAAAAACAAATTTCTTCTAAGTTATACTAATAACATTACGCTGGAACTACAGGGAGGCTGTAAACGGCGGTCCTCTTATTCTGAACTATAAATAAGCGATGAGAATGACACTTCAGCTCAGCTAGTAGATCATCGCTTCTAATTTCAACACCTCTTTAATATTTGCTGCACAGATACATTTGATGTGTAGACGCGTATTCTGATGAATCGTAGTTCAAAGATCACTAGATAAGAAACTTACGAACTTGACTCCACAGGACAGAGTCCCGTATCACACCATATAAGAATTTTGAATTAGACATGAAGTAAATGAACCACCTCAATTCTAAAAATCTCGATACCATTTCTGTTTTGTGACTAGACCACAATTCTACTATTTGTTACCCCTTCGATTCATTAGATTTTGTAAAATAAACAAAACTTGATAAAGTTTTAGCTATATAGAGTTGATAACGATATTTTTCATATTATGCATTTATGTAAAAAAAACCCTTTTTCTTTTTACAAATAAAAACTACACATCTCAGTTTCAAAATTCACAATAAACAACATCTAAAATATGCAGTAAAGATTTCTGGTCGTAGACAAATCCTCATGTTCGTTTGAGGTTATGGTTGAAGAATAGATTGCAAATACTAATTCTCTCATTCGACCATGGTTAAAAATTACGAGGGCTTTCATCATTAATTAATATATTGCTTTGTATTATGGCATTAATAATAAGTTAATCAGGTTGTGTGAAGACTTCAAAAAGCAACTTATGACAGTTAATTAACGTCACACTATAAGGTAAAACAAGAGCTATTGGCGACAGACTTCATAATTTTGAACTATGGTCAAGTGAAAAAGGCAACACCTGAACTGGCATCCTCTCTCAAACTACAACACTATGCCAACTGGAGGACTTAGAGCCTTGATAGATTTAACTGTGTATCAGCCCCTCTACACGGCGAGTCTTCAATTCCACCAGTACTCAAAGTACCTGCTAATAGTTCGTGACCGTAACTATTAGCAGGGTTTCGAAACGTTGTGTTTTTTGTTTTGGTTTTCGTTCCGGTTCAACTAAAAAAAAATATATGACTTCAGTTCCGAATGAATAATTCTATTTGATATGTATTCTTATTTTTACTAAAAATATAATTCTGTGTAATTAATAATTCAAAAGTGTAATTACATCAAATTTTAGAAGATTTTAATCTTTTTTTAATGGTTATACTATTTGAATTGATACAATTAACCAGCTTGTACGATACGAGAGGTGAGCAGGGAACGGCGAGCATTGGCATTGTTATCCATTACCAAAATCGCATTTGATAACTAGGTCTCTATGATTCTGGTTTGTCTGTCTTAATAGTTAATATCTTTCTTTGGGATTTGGAGCAACAAAGGCTATTATCCCTTTGTCTATCTTAACTGTCTATACAAACATCCGTGAATGGATAACATGCTGGGATGCGAAAAAATATAAATCAGACTGATATTTTTCTTTAAAAATTGTCTATACTTCTAATTCATTCAACTGAATTAAATTTGCCTTCTACAAGTAGTTTCCTGCGAAACTGAAACAGAAAAGTACTAGTGAACTTCAAAACAGGGAATTGAGAAGTAATGTACATGTAATGATGATAATTACTTGGTTGATGTTAAATTAGAAAATATTGATGAGTTTGTTACAGTAAGAAAATAACTGAAGATATATCGAACCGAAATATATATATATATAAAACCGATTTTTTTTTCGGTTCAGTTCCGTTTTTTGTTAAAACTAAAATAACGGCTTTTCCCGGTTTTCGGCTGGATTCCGGTTTTCGTTCCGACTAAAATAACGGTATTTTCCGGTTTTCGGTTCAATTCCGGTTTTCGTTCCGACTAAAATAACAGTATTTTCCGGTTTTCGATTCAGTTCCGGTTCAAAGTCCTGATTATTAGACTATCGTGGTCCCTAGAAAGGCTCTGATTCCATGCAAGTTAAATGTTCAAATTTTTATTATCAGTTTTCAACGTATAGAATATTGATAAAGTGTTCATTTGTGCATTTTTATAATTATTATTACTTTCTTTATTTATAAAACGTTTAAACCTTTTATCAACAAATTATGGACAACTTATTTCCCCAATCAGCAGACTAGACAACGAGGTCTAGATCAGTAGACAACAAAAACTTAAAAGACATATGTATGTACTTCGAAACAAAATATAAAAAAAAAATTCTTAATATTTTCTGTGTAATACATAACTGTTCATTTCCTCCTATGTATTAAACTGAACATATTTACTGAATATAATAGGGCTCTGTAGCCATAGACATCTTGGAAAGTTCTGGGAATCTTATAGCTTTATGAATAAGTTATAGACGTCCAAATAACTCACTTTAAAAATAGCACTGGCAGTTTCAGTATTCCTTTTTGAGGGAAAATGAAGTCGAAATGGATACTAGAAGAATTTTTGATGCTATTTATGGATTCTGGAAACAGAAGCCCATGATTAACGTTCCTTCCTACGAGGGTGATTTTTCTTCAATTCTAACTGCATACAGAAGACTCCGGTGCCAAACGATCTATTTATTCTATTTCAGTTTCTTTATGCATTTAGTTTTCATTTTCGATATCGTTTGTAATTTTGTTTTTCAATTTTTACTAAAAAACAAAATTACCTTTTGCTCGAAAAAGTTTGTTTATGGAATTCTATATTTCTAATATAGGCAACTATGTAGCACATTGTGTGAAGTTGTGCATTTTATTTCTTACTGGTATTTTTTGGGAATATTTATTAATATCGTATATGTGGTATCGTAGTAAATGCTTCTCAAACTCTTTTTACTGTGTGTTAAATATTTATTTAAATACATAAATTTTTGGAATATTTTTTCAGTCATTTTACACTTGGTTTTATTTAATCCTGAATAGGTAGCTAATAATTATTACCTTTATATTGGGTGCTCAAAGCTACGGCTAACGACAGGCGTCACTTAGCTCTTTGCCATGATGAATTTCATAGGCCTTGATCTGGCTTTTGCCGATCAGGTGGCATTAGTAACAGCAACAACCTTTATATTGGAGGAAATGTATCACTTTTACGTATGATTAATTGGGACATATGCATAATCTTGTCTATCATGAACAAGCGCAATTCCAGCAAATTTAACAACTATCAAAATACATTATCGGAATGCATTATTAACAGATTATCGCAATGTTTGGCGATGTTTTTCTGGTTTGGCGAAAGTAAACGTTAGGATTTTATACATTTGTTCACTGATCAAGATTCTTTTAACAAATAAATATATATACAAATACTATTTTTAAAATTTTTTAATTCAGATTATTTCAAAGTATAAAAAAATGTAAAAAATCATTTCAATGAAGTTTTTTAAAAAAAAATCTAATGCAATAATCTTACAGAATTTTTTTTTACTGTAGCTTTCTACATTTAATAGCGTTGTTACTTTCATTTTAATTGAGCAGAAAAACCAATTGATTCCTAGTTCAACTCTCACATTTAATGACGAAGAAAAAAGCAAAGCAAATTTTCCTACTGTATCTTTTAATGATTTGTGGGGTATAAAGCAACAAAGGCTAATATCTCCTGGGAAATATTCTTTTTTTCTATTATATTTATATCCAATATCATGGCCGCATTAGCCGATTGGTCGGTTGAGTTGTAGGCTCGAGTCCTGATGGCACTTAAGACCTGCAGTGTAGAGAGATTGATGCACTCTAATTCTGTTGAGACTCAAAATACTCACGTTGGAGTGGTATTGAAGTTTGGAGATTGGGGTATCAACTCGAGTATCTCGCTCTCTTCCCTTGATGGAGGCTGAAAATTTGCGAGATTCCGTCACCAACAGCCCTCGCGTTGTCTTACATTGCGATGTTAATAGAAATCCAATCAAACATATATTCAATATGGCACCAATAATACTTACAGTTGGCGATAATTAAGGTATATAATAAAATAAGATCCAACTATATATAGAGCCTTAAGGTACCATAATAAAAATAACATCTGACTACCTTAAAATCTAGAATTTTTTCAAATATTGACAATTTTTTTTATCCTTTTACTTTATGGACCATCTTATGAGCTTTGTAAAAATACCAAGTTTTTTTAATTCCTACTATTAGCTCACACTATCAATACATTTATTTATTTATTTATCTTGGTGGAATTTTCAATCGTTAATAAAATACATTTTAAAGCGCTCAATTGAGCTGACATTTTACATACGTGATTATTTTGGATGACTATACAATAATTTAATTATAATTAATAAAAATTAATTGATTAAAACTAATTATTCAACGAATAGCAAATATAGTCACGTTGGCGACTTAGCGACTCTTTTGGCGACTGGTGTCAAAACTTGGAAAAGGTTTTTCTCTCACTTTTTAAAGCATTCAGTTGAACCGAAATTTTATCGACACGACTGTTTTGGATGACAATACGATACTTTAATGATAATTAATAAAAATGAATTACCACTTAATGTTGTGATTCTGTCCTATGTATTTACATATTTATATTAATTGTAACTCTTTAATAAAAAGTAGCTAAAATAAAAATTTTCTTTGTTGATCTAAGTAGGAATTGACTTAAAAAACATTTTTTTTTACATTACTTGTTTATTTTCCATTCACAAAAGCAAAAACTAGAAGTTTTTTAGTAAAAGCAGATGCCATAACTTTATACAAGATGTCAAACTTTAAAATGCGTTTTACTCGAAATGTGTTTTCGAAAAACTCAAACGGGGACAGTGATTGCTCAAAAAGTCTTAAGAGTAATTAACTGGAATTTTTTGTGTATGTCCTGTATAACAGTAGTAGTGTTCTAACCTTTAGTTTTATCAATCACTGTTTTATTAAAAAATTTACACAGTCCCTTATGTGAATATAATCACTGTTATTTTCAGGAATTTCATATAATAACTAAGATAAAGTGATCTAGTTTTTTTAGAAATTTGATTATCTCTTACCTGAAGGTCATTTCAAAAATGAATACCAAAGTAACACATCAAAATTGAAAAATTGAGAATTTGTTCACAAACTTTTAGTACAGTTTAAGAAATCTTTTGTAAGTTTTTACCAGTTTTTTTTCCCATTTTAGTAATAATAATTTATTTTTCTCTTCTTAATTTTAGTATTTTTTTTTCTTAAAATGTGCTAAATAAATCTAAAAACCACAAAAAAAATTTCCTTAACCCTATTTTTTTTTTCAAAAAAAAGTTGTCACAAGTAGTCGGACACCTTAATAATAATGAAATTGGAATGGGGAATGGCTGAAAGGTGTAAATTTCGAATTCCATAAAAAAAATTCTCTTATGGTAAAATGCAGGCTATGTTACTCGTTACTCGTGAAAAGGATTGAACCTCAAATTTAAAACATAGATGCATGGAAAAGGAAGTACTAATTCAGATAGCATACTTGTCGTCTATAAACTTAATTTAAATTTATAATGGTTTCGATAACCTAAGACGCATAATTGCGGAGTCTTGACTGAAGTTGTAGCAGTCAAGTGTGGTTAAGCCCTGAACTCAGTGACGCAACAGCCCTTGAGGGCCAAGGTCTCTGTGCCTATCTCAGTTAAATGACCTTAGGTGATGGGATGCATGTGCATATGTTTTAGTCAAATGGGGAGTTTGACGCGAAACCCCTAATGTTCAGTTCCCAAGCAATCTTGGTACTCATTTGCCAACCCACTGAAGGGATGAATGGTTGAGTCGCCATTGCCCAGCCCGTGATTTGAACCCCGGACCTGTGGCGTGGAAGCGCGATACACTATCACTCAGTCACTGTGGTTTAAGCCCTAATACCACAAAAAGTCCAATGCGTTGCAGGACTCATGCACATTAAATAAGTTGAAAATCAGAGACCTCATGTTAGCGTCGTGAATAATTTTGGAGTCTTTTGTCAACTCAAACCACCCCTCGTCATTCGACCGTGGTTTAAAATGACGAGGTCCGTCTCCTATATCCTTCACGTCGCTTTTAAATCCGATGTTACTCGACAGCTATAAAATGCATTAATACAGGATAATACTGTACAATATTTGGTACCTACGTATTATCGTAACCTATTGGCGACATTTTCTGAAGAGAAGCTGATGATTGCATGAAACGCATACGGCACGTGCGAAATTGGGGTTGCTAACTTGGCAAATTATCTTGAACGCGGGAGATTGTGGTGATTATACGTAAGTACCCAAAATTTTATTATGTAGTGACATATAAAATTAATTCAGAAAATAAAAACGAATTTCTGGAGGGATAATACTATTATTTTGAAATATTTATCAACAGAAGAAAGACCAGTATTCTTTTTAAATAAATATCAAATACATCACAATAATATTCGTGTACACAATGCAAAAGCTCCATTATTTAGTATAATGAAAAATATGAATACTGAAAATGTCATTTCAGTCACTGACTTTGCGCATAAATATGCCGCTGCTCCAGCAGATTTTTAATTTTGGACCGCATAATTAGCCTCAGGAAACAGACGTTCCGTTACACATCTGTCTTGCAGAGAGGAGGAAACCAAACCACAGAATGTACTGGAAACGACCACTAGCGTCATAAAAGTGAACGTTGAAGAGAGTTCTCTACAACGGGAGAGAACATTAAGTGCTTAGAGAGAGTTGACGTGAAGAGGTGGAAAAGCCAGTGGCAACTGCATCTTCAGACTAATTGTTTAAATGAAGGTATTAACAAACTAATTACAATGAGAAATGGTGCATCTGTAATCAGCAAATATTCAATATTCAAAATATTTATATGCTGAGAATGAGATAATGAGCATTTATATATATTTTTTTAAAAAAATACACATTTTTCTATGCGCTAAATTTCTGACGGTCGTATGATAAATGCAACCGCGTGCTCTCCAATGAAATCTAAGCAGCCTTTAATCTTGAAGTTGTTGTTCTACCTGTACAATGTAGGCAAAATTTTATATTTCATAACTGAGTGAAGATCTTCAAATATTAAAATTCTTCAAAAAGTATTTCAATTTTTAAAAAAAACTCTTAGTTATACGCGTATTTTTATTAAATCAAGGGACTTTTGCTTACCTGCATTAGTATTGTTGACTTCCATGCAATTTTTGCAAAAAGTTTCTATAATAAGTAGAAGTTTGTGAATAGGCTGGATGAAAACACGTGATTATACATCTATCATGTGACTACGATGTTTCATGAATGATTGACTGAAAACATGCGATTAAATTTATCATGTGACAACTATTTCATATATGTATTTAACCCATAAAAATATTCAAAAATTCAAAAACTGTTTAAAATATAAATGAGACAAATTCTTAATTAATCAGTTTCAAACACAATCCAAGTAAATAGACAATATAATTGAAATTATACCCATATCAGATTTGCTGTGAATAAATATCATACTAGAAGTTACTTGAAGATATTGGCGATAGAGTCTGTAATTTTGAATCATGCTGAATTGATGAGCACGACTTCTGTGTGAATTAGTACTTTTCTTCTGTTAGCTTGAACTGCACAGGAAAACTTTGAGGTCAAGTTCCATTTAATATATCGCGCGGGATAGCACAAATGTGAAAATTGGATTTAAAATATTTACATTTTTGAAACTTACACGTATAACAGTAAGTGATATATGAAATTGAAAAAAAAAACAAGTAATATAAAAAAAAATTTCTAAGTCAATTCCTACTTAGATCAACAACGAAAAGTCTTATTTTAGCTACTTTTTATTAGAGTTACATTTAATATAAATATGCATATACATAGGACAGAATCACAACATTAAGTGGTAATAATTAATTTTTATTAATTATCATTAAAGTATCATATTGTCATCCTAAGCAATCGTGTATATAAAATTTCAGTTCAACTGAATGCTTTAAAACGTGAGAAAAGAACATTTTCAAGTTTTGACATAAGTCGCCAAAAATGATGCCAACGTAGCTGTGTGTATTTGTAATTCTTTAAATAATTAGTTTTAATCAATTAATTTTTATTAATAATAATTAAATTATTGTATTGTCATCCAAAATAATCATGTATATAAAATTTCAGCTCAATAGAGCACTTTAAAATGTATTTTATTAACGATTGAAAATTACACCAAGATAAATAAATAAATAAATATATAGAGAGTATGAGCTAATAGTGTAGGAATTGAATAAGCAAAGTTCTGCTTTTACTTACAAATGTTTGATGTGTGACCATTTTGTTATATACATCTTCTAATCAGTAATTAAATTCTTTCTACACATTTCTTGCTTTCACACTGCCAAAGGCTCCAAATTCTGCATAAATATTTTGTTTAAGTTACGATGTGTGATACGACTTTAAATTTAATGCTTTTAGTAAAATTTTCCATACTGATTTCTGAGCATCGGCTGTTGTATGTTTTCGTAAGGCAACACTACTTTTCTTCTTTTTTTTTTGCACAAGTATCATGCAATACTAAATTATGGTGTTGCAATTAACTGTTTTCCTTTCGTGGTGATTTTTTTTTAAAAATCCTTATGAAAAGGTTCTATCACATTGTTGCCATTTTTTTTTTGTTTCAACCACAGCGTTCTTTGGATTGTCAGGCATCTATTAATCGAAGGTAGGAATAAATGTATATTTTTCTATAATTTCGTGCATAACTCATTGTAACATGTGCAATAGTTTAGAAGAGAGATATATATATACATATAAATTTTTAAAATCCGTTTATTCATTTGTGCTAACCCTCTACCATTATTTCAAATGACGAGTATTTAATAGAATAGGGACTAATTGAATAGTATTCCCCGGAATTTTTGCAATCCTTTTAGCCACACTAATTTACCACAACTATAATCCTCTTGACACTAATCACCCAATGCCTACCCGAAAAGAATATTCAGAATAATAAGTATTAAGTCTATAACGCATGTAGAATGTTTCACAAATGTTTTGCAGTGTAAAAGGTATTTTAATTTATGTTCACTAGAGTTATATAACAGGCTTATTGGTAACGAATTTAAGTATTCAAAGCCACAAGATCAATTAACGGAAAAGCTGTCTAAGTTTATACGCATACCTCAATCCTAGCTCTCACATGCATGGATTTCAAATTATTTTTAAAAATGTTTGGAATAAAATATATTTATTTAAGATAAATATCTGACCAAGAGCAATTTAATTGAAACGAGTAATATAAAAAAAAGTGCTTAAGTCATTTCCTACTTTGAATGGGTGAATAGAAAGTATTTTATTAAGATTAAAAATTTGAACAAGATATATATATATATATATTTAGGGAGAGTGTGAGCAAATATATTAGGAATTGAAAAGGACAAGAGATAGATAAACATGTTACGTACAATAAATATCTAAATATATTGTTACGTAGATCCGAGGGTTCGCGTGGATTTTATGCAGAACAATCACAAATAAAATAAACAGTTCTTTAAGAGCGATGGGAATTTATTATCAAAAATTCAATCCTTTAAATACAGGATTCAGCGGCAATATTCACAGGGTAAATATCCGAAGGTCTTCACACCTTCAACAACAATCAAACACAATAATCAGTGTTTAAAAATACACGTAAGTAAAGATAATTCACAAGCACAGCCGAGCTAATCGCTAGTCAAAACAATCCTCACTACTCGCTGGTTTAATCCAGACTCCTCGCTGTCCCGGCGAGCATCTTATTTATAGGCGCGACAGAAACTTCTAGAAATATAGCTGCTCGTGACATTAGTGGAGAGATCCACTACTTTCTAGAAGATTCCAGAGGGTTCCGAACTCGCCATGGTCGCCAATGAAGCCAAAATGGTCGCCAACTTGGTCGCCAAAAATGATGCAAACTTGGCTCTAGCGCCAAGATTTTGCCAAGTTCTCATTGAATCGCCATTATAACGTAAGCGGCGGCATTGCTTGTGAAGGGTACAATTTTAACATGAAATAAATATAACATAGAGTAATATAAATGCATTAAACACTCAAATACAAATTATTTACACTATTTACACAAAATTCGTAACAATATAAAGATCTTAGATAAACATACATAAATTGAATAGTGAAAAAAGTATGTTGTGTTTTACGAAGTAACTTTTGTTCTTAAATTAAAATATTTATATATAGGCTAGCGATACAGCTTCCTGTAAAAGTTATTTTAAACTTTAAAAAAAATTACAATATTTATTGGGGAGGGATTAAAATTTTATGGCCGTTGTCACAGCCACATCGCAGTGCATGTCACAATTTTCATATGGCCATATTGTTAAATTGTAAGCTTTATATATTAGTATATCTTTCAGTATTATTTCCATCTATTTTGAATCCTGTTCTTAAATATCAACCAATTTACGACATTTATCACTAAAAATAAATTGCGTTTTATTCAACTGAGATTTTATTATAAACCTTTGTGATTCCTTCAGCTATAAAGAAGGAAATAGTTTTATTAAATTCCTTTTGAAGTCTCAGAGTTTTTCATGCATTTTTATCATTTGATATGAAATCTTCGTTATATTTTTACTACTATTTAATGGCGTAATAGGGTTTATGGCCCGGCCTTTAAACTTTCAACAACGTATTTACTTTTAAAATAAAAGCAAATACAATACATTTAAAAAGCAATACTTTATATCACCGGATGCGTAAAATTTTTACAAGTCATAAAAATAATGCATTCAACCGAATTGGGTTGATCTAAAAATGAATTAAATTTTTAAATTATTCCTGGTTTAAAAGAGTAATGTTTTAGGGGTTTCACCCAAGAAGGGTCAGTTTTAAGTCGTGCATTTAACAAAAAACCGTATGCAGCATTT